>RJWT010052752.1:0-10521 GCA_004365215.1 Cuniculus paca | reverse complement strand
CCAACCTGGAGGGTACAGGAACCACACTCCAATCTCTTTCTTCTTACATTTCATTTCCTATTTAATTAAGCCAGAGTTTGGTATTTCTTGCTTACTCATCTGAGAACTAACTGGTATAATGATGAGCTTTGGGCCTGTTATTGCAAAAAAAAAATTATAAGAACTAGATAGAACACTGTTTAATTTTTAACTAAAAAGCACGGCAAGGAATTGGATAAACAGGCAAAATTCAGTTTCCCCGTTGTTTAGCAATTCCACACCCAGAAAGCTTTGCTGAACTGGCAGCTGTTTGTCACCTGGACTCAGAGCCCAGAATCAGCATAGGTTTTATGCTATTTTAAGTGCCCAGAGGTGAAAGAGGGCTTGAGAACAACTCAGATATTAGAATTTTCTTAGCATTTTCTCTTAATTAGCTAAGATTTATGAAAGCAAGACTACTGGGTCTCATAGAGCACAACCCACAGCCTCTATTGGGGTTGCATCTGACAGAGATTACTAGATCTCTATTTTCCCATATTAATCAGAGGATTGCTTAAATCCTTCCTCTCTGATAACTTTGCTTCTAAACTTGTAAAGCCCAGAAGGAGTTCTGTGCCCAACTGGGTAAAGTAGCTCAAAAAACAAAACAAAACAAAACAAAACAAAACAAAACAAAAGGTTCCAGCCAGATAGAATCAGACTGAATTACCCTGGGTTTAACTTCTCTGTACTCAGGACTCACTCCCCAAGGTTCGTGTTTAGAGACAGCATCGCACAACCAGGAATAGAGGTCATCAGTAGTCTTCTGATGACCCTGATCAGTATACTTATCTACAAGTCGCAGCCTTTCTCCTACGGCTTTGCATTTCCTTAAGCTGAAAAGCTAAGACTCTTGTGACCAGAGCAGTGTGAGTGACAACTCTTCAACCAGGAAGATGAGCTGATTAGGTCTGTTCTCCAACTGACAGGGGGAGAGGAGACTACCTGTCACTCTGCTGGGGTTGAGCACAGAGGAAAGCATACATCCTGAGACACACACAGGCTTTTCTTAAGCAGCAGTGGAAAAAATATACAGTGCAGGACTTTAGAAGAAAAACCATGTTCTTATTTAATTAGACACATTATCTACTCTCTGTCTCGGTCTTTTTTTTTAAAGGAAATATATAATCTCTCTATTAAAAATCCTGGAAGGAGTTCAAAATCGAATCCCTTCCAGCTAATGTAATTTTAAGTGCTTTGTAGAAACCTTTTAATCACCCCCTCACCAATTGTACACAGCTGTGGAATAGTAAGGCTTTATTTGCTGCTCAAAATAACGTCTTTTTGTTGCTGACTCAGACTTCTAAAAATTACAGTCTGTGGCCAAGCCTAGCAAAGAGAAGAAGTTCAAATTTGGAAAAATGTGGAGAAAACCATCCTCCTTCCAAAGAGAGGGTCTTATTCAAATGATGAGTTGACCAGAGCTGCTGCTGTATTCCAGTTACGGTCCTGGTTTCTCTTTCCACGGGCCCTCAGCTAACCCCCACCATCTCTTCAGCATCTGTTTTCAAAAAAGAGAAGCATTGGCACTCACTTGAAGGCTGGCACAGAGCTCCTCTGCATGCAGCCTTCCACCCATAGCAACTCGGCCTCTGTGCCACTTGCTTGCTGGGTCTCCGGGGAAACTCCTCTCACTGGGGCCACCAAGTTACTCCTCCGTGCCATCCCCAGAGGCCGTTCTTCAGTCCTCTACCTACCAGACTCCTGCAGGAGGGAAATACTGACAACTGCTATATTTACATCCTTCTAGCTGACAGGGTTCCTGTTTTATTTGCCCAGCCCTGGGGAATAAGACAGCGTGCACTAAGCCAGTAACAGCAACCATGTTCTCTCTGGTTTTCAGCCACCATTCTGGGGTGGCAGTGACCTTTGTCTATGAGGCATCAGGGGATATCTGATGGGGTCCCCTGGAGAATCTTCCTCCTTGGCAAGGAGTAAGGCACACAAGGAAAGAGTTTATTGTCTCAATTGTCTTGATTCCTGCTTGAAACATTCTTGCAGTCAAAACATTTTGTGTTGAGTGTCCAGCCTATGACTTCCAAGTAGAAATCTTTGATACACTAAAGATAGGCTGGATTCTTTGTGACTTTGCTGGGACCACCTATCACACACTTCCTGATAACTCTCTATCAGGTGATATTTACTCAGCCATTCTATTCTGTTACTTCCTGGCCAGATGTATCCTACTGAATATGATCTTTCTGCCTAGCATTTGATACTTCAGACCACTGTTCCCTTAAGAGCTCTGATTCTCATCCGTGTACTTGTCTGCTTTCACCTGGCCCTCAAACATACAGGCTTCCTAAAATACAAACCTTCAAATCTCTTTTCTGCTTACCATGCAAACCTTTTAAGGACAGCTCCTCCAGCCTACTACTTCAATTATCAGCCACCCCGGCAAGCCCCTCAGACCTCTCTCACAGACTCTTTCTCAAGCTATATAAAACATCGAGCCCAGTCCAGATAACTCAGCCACTAGTGAGACTTTGTCCCAAAAATTTTTTTTTCAGAGGGCTGGGGATGAAGTTCAATGTGAAAGTCCTGGGTCCAATAAAAATGAAAATAAAGTAGATGTTTATAACAAAACCCAATCATTTCCCAGTTCATGCATGTATCTCCATCTGCATCCCTCACCTCAGTTAATACTATGGGCAATATTTTAATTTTTCTTCTTTAATTATTTAGGTCTTCTCCTAGTCTTTGCCACAGTGAATTGATTATAGGGTCTTGTTCTGTAACCTCCTAAAGCTTCCTGAATCCGTTTGTCTTCTCTGTTCTCCTTGCCACCCCTTTACCTCACATTTTCTCATCTTTTGTTAGAACCATTGCAAAGCCTTTTAATGGACTCTTTTTCTAGTCTTGCCTCCTTCACACAATCTTGCGTGGGACCTTGACTCTATTGAAAATTTCTTTGGCTTCTTAGGTCAATATTCAAGTCCCTGCATCATTTGAGCTTAGAGTCCTCTTCAGGCTTCATATCCTCTGAGGTCAAATAATAAAGGGTTTGTTTTGTCTTCACAGTCTACTTTCTACACTCACCTCTACTTTATCCACCTGCGACACTTCTGTTTATCTTCAATTCAGGAATTCTTTTAACTACGAATATTTTTTCTCGACACTCTCTCTGACCCTTTTCTTCCTCCGCTTTCTGCAGAAGTTAGATATTTCTCCTACAGTATCTTGTGCATTCCTCTTCCATAGCACATATCATCCAATGCTGGAGATTTTGAATATTTTGTCTGATTCCTATTAGACTTTGAGCACCTTGGAGACAGGAACTGTCTTGTTCATGGTTTTACTCCAGTGTCTAACAAACCACTTACAGATAGTAATGATAAATGTTTAGTAGAGGAGGAATTAGATGAACAAAGGTTCTAATTCTCACAGTGTTTGCATTTTACAAAAAACAAAACTACTAAGCTATAAAATGGTGAAAGTTTTAGTTATTTTCGGTATCACATCAGGGTCTGTGGAGGAAGTACTTTCTAGATGTTGATGATATCAACTACATGGACAGTTATTCATTCTCAATAAAATCCTTCTCTTGCCTTCTAGGTAAGTTTCTTCCCAGAAGAAGGGCAGCAGTTTTGGCCCTTTGCCAAGGCATTTCAAAGTCTATAAGTTGTCCAAAATTAATTACAGCTTTTAGTGAGCATATTATAATGGTTTTCATGATGTAATGATTCCTTTTGTATAAAAAGCATAGTTCTTAAAAGATGAATTCAGAAATTTTATGGGCTGCTTCTGCAATATGTTGTAGACAAGAGCAATGACTTTAATTATGTGGTATATCTAAGACCCAGTTACAAGTACCTGCCTATAATTGCTAGACTCAGAATAAACGTTGTGTTAAACATAATGTGAGCCCTTTTGGCCATTTTTAAACATGGCAACCATGGGGTGCAGTGCGTGTGGTACTTGATCTTCATTTGCCTGGTTCATCTGCCCTGCTCTGTGTGCCCCAAAAGGCTGACCTCTATGGACTGCATCAGTTCAATCCCTTGGCTATCTGGTTTCTGCTTGGGTTTGGCCAACATTTGCCACTAACAAAAAGGGACAAGGTGGTAGGGGAGAGCAGTTGCTTCTTCCCTGCCAGATCACAGCTTGGCAATGGCTGAATTCCTCAATGAAAGGTCGTGTGGTGAGCTTCTCTGGATTTCTGTTCCCTCCCCCTCCACTTGCTTCTTAGGCCTGAGAGCATTGCAGGAATCAGGTGTTCGGTGCTTTCTGCTGTTGCTAGCAGAGGGCTTTCATCGTCTCCTCTTGGTGTCACTCAGCCTCACCCTCGCTCTTCTATGTAGTCCCTTCATTAAATTCTCTCCAGTCATCCAGTTTCAGTGCCACCTGTTTCCTCCTAGGATGCTGGCAAGTACACATATTAAGCAGGTTTAGGAAGATGACCAAAGCGTTCAGCTGTTTACACCATTACTCACAGCTCTCATCTTTGTCTGTTCAAACAGCATCCACCTGCAGGCACAACAGACCTCGGTTATAGGAACAGAACGATAGGTTGGAATGGTCTCTCTCTCTCTCTCAAGCTCTCCTCCCACCCCCTAGGTCCAATGCAAGGTTCTCAGTTGCCTAGAAAGGCAGGGTGCATGTACTTACAACTAAGACCATCCCCTTTCAGCTCCTGGTTAAAGATGGATTAGAGGGCAGTCCGGGGCAGCCAGTGGTCTATAAAGCACATCAAAACAACAATGGGATAATAAAACATGGCAAAGAAGGTAAATATTCTTTACCTTACACCAAGGAAATATTCTCCATCATCTCATCTTTATCATCTGCTGTGTGACAATGGGCCAGTTACTTTACTCCTCTATTCTATTTTCTTACCTGCAAAATAAGGTTAATACTAGTATCTGTCTTATATGGTTCTTATAAATTATTTATTAATTGCCATTTTGATTCTAGCTTGGAGATGCATCTGACAGAGGTTACTACATGTTTTCTCATATTAATTGGAGAACTGCTTACATCCTGTATTAATATTCATGGGGAAATTTATTAGTGGCCCATTTTGAGCAGTTTTTGACACAGACGTATGTGCTGATGGTTTTTAAATTATATTCATAACAGGCAGTCTTGTAATAAAGTAGATATTTTACAAGGAGCACTGTGCCTTTTAGAGGTTCTTTCGTGTGAACAAATTTGAGCTCCACAGATACAGAAAGTAAAGGAAATCTCAAGACACAGAATGCATGTTCAATCTCTATTCTGTTTCCCACCAGCTTTGTGACTTCAGACAAGTCACCTCCTCTTTCAGTCCCAAATATTTAATTTGTGACATGGGACTACTCATATCTGTGTCCCTGTAGGGTTTTGCAGTGCTCAAATGAAATATTACAAATGACAGACCCATATGAGCTAAAGTTTATTATCATCACCAGTATCCCCTCTAATCAAAATGTAACCTTGAGGCTGGGTGTGGTGGCTCACGCCTGTAATCCCAGCACTTGGGAGGCTGAGACAGGAGGATCGTTGTGAGTTCGAGACCAGCCTGGGCCACAAAGTGAGCTCAAGGCCAGCCCAAATGGCATAGTGAGACCCTTTCTCAGAAAGACAAGGGTCAGGGATCTAGCTCAGTGACCTAAGCACCTGCCTAGCAAATGCAAGGTCATGAGTTCAATTCCTGGTGCAGCAAAAACAAAACAAAACAAAACAAAACAAAACAAAAAAACGGTAACCTTGCTAGATTTTTCCTAAATTTTTAGACTATGAGAAAAATATTATTTGTGTTCACCAACATCCAATTCTCTTCTCCACAGAGACTCAGAAAGTCCATACTGCTCAGTCTTGTGTGTAGGGCCCCCTGACTTGTTTTAGCTGATGAAAGATAGGGTAGTGTCAAGTCAAGCATGGTCTTCCCGTCCCCCATCCCCTACACGTGATGATGAAACTTTTAGAGCTTTCAATGATACAAACAGCCCGCTGCGGCACACCACTGCCCTACATGGAGCCCAAGAAGTCCATGTGCCCCAAGTGGTACCACTACAGGACAATAGCTAAGCCACTCTAACTTGGCAGCAGGTAAACCAGGAGGAATCTTTCTGCGTTCCTTTATTTGCATTTCAACTAAAACCTCTGCCAACAAAACTGTCAAAATACAAACAAATTATTCAAATGGTAGAAATGTCAGTTTCTATATTGCAAACCCACAGAGAAGAGTCTTTAAAGTAGAAAATATCTGGTATCCCCTTCAATCACATTTATTGCGTATCTACTTACTTTTGTGCTTAGCCTGTTTTGAGTACTTTACTAGAATTCTAAATGAGCACAGGAGTTCATGATAGGATTGCTAGATTGAGGGAGGTAAAACATGCAGTTAATTTGCATTTCAAATAAACAAAGGCCACCTTTGTAAATATACATATACCTTATGCAATATTTGGGACATATTTATACTAAAAGAATCATTCATTGTTTACCTGAAAGTCGGATTTAACGTTATGCCCGTGCAGCATTTGAGACATTACTTATACTTTGTTTTCCTGAAATTCAAATTTAACTGAGCATGCTCTATTTTATCGGGCAACCCAGTGACATGGCACCTTTGTCAACAATGCATTTACTACTGTTTATACTTAATTACTATTGCACTTGAAAGAACCACCATAAACTAGACAATTATTCTAAGCAATATCCTGTATGACCTAGCTGCAAGCTAAGGGCTATAAAAGATTTATGAGGGGAGTATCGGTTACCATATTTGTCAAACACTCTTTATGCACTCCCAGATCCTCCTGGGCTCACTTTTCTTTAGGGTCCAGGGACACTTTCTGCATCAGCTATTTCTCTGATATTAACTAAACTCCATGTGGACTTCCATCCACTGTGCAAAGAGGCAACCTGACAACGCCTTGTTCATGTCTGTAATGAGGCATCTCACCTTCCATCCTGGGCCCCCTGTTGATCATAAAATATGATGCTGTGGGGTCCATTTACCACCCAGGCAAGCAGCAACGTTTTCATCAAAGCAAGAGCGAGTAAATACAGTTTCCCCCCCTTCTTTCCTCAATTCTGGCTGTCCCAGGATGTAGTAGTTCATATGACTTTTCATAAGGCAGTCTTGGGGATGAAGAAATCAGTTGCATTTGACACCAAATGGTGCCTGCGTTCTGCCTTAGAATCTGTTTTCTGAAAACCCAAGATACAGTGCCATGTGAGAGACAGTTAACAAAGCCGCCTACACAGTAGCAAGGGGAAGGATTTGGAGTCAAGAGACACAGGCGCCGATGTAGACTACATTTTGCTGGATGAATGCCCGCAGAGAGAATGTTTAACTGCTACCACTTTCAGATTCTTCATTTGTAAAATAGGGGTAAGAATCTGTGCTTCACAGAGTTGTTCTGTTTCTTTTTTTGTGTTTGCTTTGTTTGCATGATGCTGGAAATAGAACTAGGACCTTGTGCGTGCTAAGAAAGCACACTAAAACTGAGCTACTTCCCCAGACCCATAGAGCTGCTCTGAATGCTCAGGCAATATACATAAACACAAATTAATAGCTAGACTGATAACTTTCTGTCTCTCAGGTACTGTCCCAACTGATAAATGTCTTTATAATCAATAACCTTAGGGATTAATGTCCATATCATCTCCACTGTACAAACCGAGGCACTGAACCACATTACTTGATCGAGGTTGCAAAGCAATATGTATGGAGCCAGAATCTGAACCTAGGCAAGCTGACTTGAAATCCTTGTTTATAATAGCACTTTGCATCTAGTGAACAAAACAGTGTCTAGCACAGTACCCATCGTTTCCTTCCTCCTTAGTAACAGGACCCTGTATTTACTTAGGATAGCAATGTACCCAGCTAAATGGCTCAAGCTCCTAGAAGTCCCTTGCATTTCGATGTGATCATGTGACTAAATTCTGATTGGCCCCTGGAAGTGAAACTGTTAGGTGGCATTGCTGGGGAGTTCCCTTAAAGCCTTTGCCTTGTTCCTTCTTTCTTCTGGCTGGAATGTAGATGTGAAGACTGGAGCGCAGGTAGCTATTGTGGACCAGAAAGTGACACACTAAGAATGATAGAGCACCAAAACAGTGTGGAGCTGTTCCACGAACCACAGATACCGTCCTTCAGATGTCCTTAGAGTCTCAGAGAACTGCCCTTCTGCTTGTTTCAGCCAGTGATATTTTGTTTTCATATTTGCATGTGTATTTTCTTTTATTATTCTTCTCTATGTAGCCAGATTTAGCCCTAACTGATGCAGAATTTGACAGCATTTTTGGCTGCCTGCCTATCTACTTGTATTACAAGCTATAAAGTATCTCATATATTTTGGTTGCAATGATTGCATGTAATATTGATGAAATGAGTATCTTTATAAGCTAGAGACACTACCTAAGCATAGCTAGGTTAGCAGTCAGGAGGAAATTTGAGCACACTTATTCTAAGAAAAATTGGTTGATACTGCTACACATATTGCAGAACAGCTGCGGCCACATAAATCTAATTCCATCTTTTCAGCTGAGGCCCATGTCTCCCCAGGCAATGTGCCACTTACTTCATGTAAATATATTCCTAATTTTCATCAAGACATGGTAAAGGAAGGAAGGCATTTGCTTACCTTCTTTCCAGAGTCTGGGGCATTGAACAAAATCTCTGTTCATTACTTTTGAGATTCATGGCTAGGCAGGCCATCCTGGCAAAAACCTGAAAAAAATTATTAACAAAGCAATCAACATGTATTACCGATCACTGCGCTATATGGCAAAGGATGAGAAGTTAATTTTGTGATCACTTGTAATAATCGTGTCTAAAAATAATATTTTTTATGAGTTTGCTGTTCACAATCATTTCCATTTACTTTCAACCTTATGAATAAAATGTTACCAAAAAAAGATGACTCTTGTTTAATGACAATTTTTAAAGAAGCAATCAAGCAGAATCTATGCATATACCTGTGCTATTACTATTACTACTACTACTATTATTGCTGTAGTCTATTTCACATTTCTTATCTTTGTCACTTCAATATGGTTAATATAAGCCATCATGTTAAAAACAAATTCTAAATTTTTTAAAATAAGAAAAATAAAAGTCACCCCATACTTGAACTGAATTAATTGCAATAGTCAGGCAGGGAAAACGAAATGCATTAATTCAACTAGAATTTTACAAAATAATGAGATTATTGTAGAGACATTCTGTGTATTGACCTTCTACATAAAGCCTGAAGGTATAAAATTAAATTATAATGCAGTAGTGGCATTTTATTGGAAAGACTTGTGAAACTGTATACAAGACATTTATTTTTTGATAATCTAATTCTGTGGTTTCCCCAAAACAGATGTATATATTTATGCTCAGAAGCGTAGCAAATGGCCACAAAACTTCCAGAGTTAGTTAATTCCTTCTGCAGCATTTTTCCTCTTTCTCTCCTATTCAAGAAAGAACATCTGATTACAAATTATGGGGACACTATTATGGACATAGTCTGCTTTAAAAGCAAATTGTTGGTAAAATTCAGTCCTCTAACTGGAGTTAATATCAAATTGCTTGCGACATGGCTCTTTTTCCAACATTGCCCTTTTCCTTTCTTCCATTTCCATGACCCCTTTCCACTTTAAATTATTTAAAGAATCTGTATTTAATTCCTGAATGGTGAACACGTACTAAATAGATTGATTTACTAATTGAAGTTGAAAAATATTAGCTATTTAATTTCTTAGTATAAGCTCTTAAAAAGAAGTAGAAAAGTATTACTTTCGAGAAACTCCATACATTGATTGTATTCTTACCTTCAATTTTGCTTGATCTTTTACACTAGAGTTAATAGCAGACAGAGACTTTATAAGATCTTTGACTTGGATTTTGTAAGAACTAAAGTACAAAAAGTGGTCCAATAATAGCTCTTATTTCATCAAACTCAGGAGTGGAGAGAATGACTCAGCAATACTATTATTTACATGTACAGTATCACAATCTAAAGAATCTTAAACCCATAGCTTCTCCATGATTTCCTCCTTAATGTTTTCCCAGTGGGGTCAAATAAGAATCATCCTTCCCTCATATTAAACTTGAGAGGGTTAGGAGGGACAAAAGCTCCTGTTTTAAGAAAAGCAAATGGCAGAAATATGATTCCTTGTATTAGAGAGGATGTAAAATTATACACAGAAATAATTCTATAAACATTGAATTTTACCTTTATAATGCACACTTCATTAAATAAAGTCATTGAAAATGAAGTCCTGGAATGCTTTCTGGCCTACATAATCCTGAGGGTTTCCCCACAGATGTGTAGATGTGAGTAAACCCTGACTGAGACACTGCTCTCTCAACAGGAGGAGAAATCTTAAGGAATCTAGAAGAACAAGCAGATACTAACTTTGGGTTGTCTCTTCCAAACATCAGATGCCACAAAGGCACTTTCTGACACAGAAAATAATGGAGAAGCCATTTTTGATTGAAAGGAGATCTAGTCAGACTCTTGAGAAACCAAAATAGTGAAAGAATTATTATTCAAAATTGATCAGAAGAATCATCTTTCTTCAGTA
>RJWT010052751.1:0-10522 GCA_004365215.1 Cuniculus paca | reverse complement strand
AAAGAAAATATTGATTAATACTCATTTAAGATATGAAATTTTACTACTTACAATATATTACTCTAGAAGGTATTGGAAAAGTCACAGAATAGATAAAGATCATATTTGTATTGCAAATATAGTACATACTATAGATATTTACAGCAAATAGACAAGAATCTCATACACAGAATATTTAGAGTTTAGGTGCTCCTGAGTACATTGGGATTGTCAGTGTGTATGGGTATGTGCAAAATAAAGACAACCAAAACACTTGCTGAGAAATTTTACAGAGTATTGAAAACATTAGTAAAAATAAACCCCGAATTTAAATATTGTTTGTCTTCAAGAACTGAAAAATCCTCTTGTGAGTTATCTTTATATGCACACCTAACAAATTATATTAAATATTGAAAAGGGTATGAGCAACTAGATTCTTGGAAAATACATAGAAAAGTTGTCTAACTGCAAAGAATATGTGAGACTTTTGATGTACCCAATTCATTACTGTTTCACACCTACCAGATATACAAACATCTGTCTCAAGATATCAGTATGAGAATGTTCTTTGGAAGACAAAATGTAGAAGCATCCCAAATTCTAATCTAGATTAGGAAAAATAAATATTATGTTATATATGTAAAATAAAATAAATATTTTCTCTTTCATAAGGAACTTCAAAAAGATAATTTTAATCAAAATAAAAACAAGTTAACTCATAGTTTACATTTCCATTCCTATGGTTTGGATGGTGATTGCTTATGTATTACAGGCTTGGTGCTAGTGGGAGGTAACAGAACCCTTAAGAGGTGGGTCTGATGGGTAATCATGAGGCCATGGATGGAAGACTCTCAGGAAATAGTTTACCTGCAATTTCTTAGAAATTCTCTTGCAATCCTTTTAATTGTCTCTAGAGGATCATATATGAAAAGAAGCAATGCAAGCTCCATTCTCTATTTCTCTCTGCTTCTATTGGAAATGGGCACTTTTGTTCCTACACATGTACCCATCAAGATATGCTGCCATCAGCTGCCTTCTCCATAGGTCAAACAAATATGATACCTAATCTTGAACTTTGAACTTCTAATACTGGAAAATAATGGAATTGTAAATAACTGCCTTGGTATTCTATATTAATAATGTAAAGTTAACTAATGCACAGTTATTAAAGATCCAAACTGGGTTAACTGAGGCACTATGCTGGAATTTGTGATGGTGGTTAATTATAGAATAGGGTGTTGGAGTTCCTGCGTGCAGGCAGATGAAATTTTCTCAGGTACTAATAATAGTTTGTATCTTGATCTGTATGTTCAACCTGAGTATCTTTTTTCACATATATTATACCTTAAGTTTTTTTTTTAATTTGCAAAGATCAAGAATGAAATAAAATACCATATTTGGCACTTATGTTAAATTTCTTGGCCCATATGAGGAAAATGTTTCACGTCCATCTTCTGACATTCTCGAAGCAATGGTATAGTTTGTGGTTGGTGTTTTTTGTTTTTCCTTTAAAAAATTGTTTTGTGTGTGCTATGGAGTGAACCTAGGGGCCCATACATGCTAGGCAAGTGCTCTGCCACCAGGGTAAATTCCCAACCTCCAAGCAGTGGTACAGTCAGAATCATTCATTCAGATGTCACCATAACCAATGTCTGTTGTTACCAAAAGTGTGTTGGCATTCTCCTAACATTCAGATATTCATCCCCAGCGGGATGATGGTAGGAGCTACAGGCTTTGGTAGTTAATCAGGTCATGAAAGTGGAGCTTTCTGAGAAGAGAGGAGACTGGCTTTTATTTCTCTCTCCCATTTCTCTCTCTCCCATTTCTCTCTCTCCCATTTCTCTCTCTCTCTCTCTCTCTCTCTCTCTCTCTCTCTCTCTCTCTCTCTCTCTCTCTCTCTCTAGTCCTCACTCACTCACTCCTGTGCTCTTGCTGTCTCTTTCCCTCCAATCATGTTAGGACAAAATAAAAAGATATCTTTAATCAGGAAATAATGTCTTGATAAGACAATAGATGAAACAATGGTGTCTTCATTTTGGATTCTTCAGTATTAAACTGGTAAAAAAGGATGTCTATTGTTTGAGGTGTTTAAGCTACCCAGTCTATGGTATTCTGTGAAAACGTAAAGAACAAACTAAGATATCTGGCCATGAGAAGACCAATTCGTAGTACATAATTCAGGAAAGGTTTATGTTGAAAAAAAGTTAGGGAAAAGGCAGAGACAGAAGCTGGTCATTGCCAAAATATTAGGTCTAAAAATCCTGACAGTCATAGTGAAATTACACAAACCTTTCTTTCAAGTTGAACTTCATTACATTAATATGTGCCTTTTAGGTGTTTTTCTAAAAATTGATTTCTCATCATATATACAATGAGTTGAAATTAAAATGGATAAAAATAGGATTCAAAAAGAAAAACAAGATTTTAAAAGCAGAAAAATAAAATGTAAAGTATACATGTGACGTTATATTGTAGGATGTATATATTATAATATATTGTGTTTTGAAAGATGAAAATACAAAGGTTGATTTCCATTAATGTGATTCATTCCAATGTCCTTTTAATAAAATAGTCTTGGTTGTTTGCAGGATTGAGTTTTCATGCACATTTTAGATTCAAACAATAATTTTCAAAAACATGCATATGCACACCAACTCCTGCATTTTCAAATGTTTTACAATGTACTGATTTTTATTTCATTGAGTGAAATATATTTTATTCCCTTGGATTTTATAATATTAATTTTTATGATTTTATGTATATAAATATCTGCTTATATCTATATCTATCATTTTAGTACTTTCAGGATATGTTGTGATATAGCAAAAAATATCATCCCCTAATCTTGAAATTGTGTTTTTAATCTTTCAAGTAGAAAGAACTCTGAAGGACAACTCTGTTCATAAAGCTACTCTAAATTGTATTCAATGTTTTCTTCAGGGTCAGAGAAGTCTTAGAATGGTATAAATAGAACCTGACATTGACTCCCATCAGATCTCAAAACATGGGAATTCGAACAGATAAGTAGACAGTAAAGCCCAGGTTAAGGAAGTTTCATTTGGAAACAAGGAATTCATGGACAGCTGTATGGAAATCATACATGTTCCATACTGGCAGAAAAGTTGTCTATACTTCACCCATGTCCTAAGACTTTTCAGGAGACTGAGCTTAAGGAGCTCTTTTTTTCTGTTACCTGGGCAATGGACTAAATGATCTGGCAAGGGAAATTCAAAGGCAGCTAATATTCAGTGCGTGGGATGGGTACTGCTTCTTTCTATCAGATTTATAGTGAGAACCAGGGCCAAAAAGCAGAGTAGAACTATTCAAAAAACTTTGTCCCAGAAGAATGATGTGTAAAGTGGGGCCAAGGAATTATAACTGTTGAAGGATTAGCACTTTTAAAAAGAAACCAAGTACTTTGTACATAGACAAGAAATGCTTTCAGAACATCTGAAAACTCAGCTAAAGCCTCCCCATTGTGGACTTAAGTGTGTAAAAGTGTCAACCTTTCACTTCATAAGAGAATCTCTGTCACCCTTGTTCAGAAAGAGCTTCATAGGTAATTAGTTTCCTAAGTTTCATTTCACTGAGCTCACCCACACAAACCCTTAGAGTCCACTGTGGTCATTGTCCAAGGGTGCCTGGCATTTCTTTCAACTGATTAGTGATTTTGGAGTCATCCATGTGATGGTGGGGTAATAGCATGAAGAATGGAAGTTGTTTTGGTCATGGAGGTTTCCACCCAGATTTCAAACGAAATTCCAGGAAGCTAGTCAATAAGTCCTTGAAAGCACCATGTAAAACACTATGAGAAAGCCAAAGGTTCAGCAGAGAACCCAGGAATTTGGAGATCCTAAGAATATGGCATGTCTGCGAAGGAAAACTGCAAGTATTGAGTGGAGTCAGCCTGATAGAGAAGTCATGTGGGATGGAACTGTGAGGTCAAAGGGGTAGGGCTGCCCAGGCACCCTGAAATTCACATTTCACGATCATATACCCCAGACGCCGGATACGGATCTACACAGTTAATGGTTTTTTGTCTTATTTTGGTCCTATTATTTTCTATTTCCCTCTTCCTGTCTTTTGAAATGGAAAATTTGGTCCTCTGCCATTGTACCTTGGTATTATGTACCTTGTTTTTTATTTTTCTTTCTGATGTTTATCGTTAAAAGTTTGCCTTCTAGTCTCAGAAGAGACTTTGAACTTGGATTTTTGAAAAATTTTTTAAGTGTTGAGACTACAAGGAAGGGACTGTTGCACTTCCCATTGCACAAAAGATAGGTGTATTATGTCAGGCAGAATAATGACCTTGCTCTTGTATTAGATTGATCACGGTTAAGGAGAAAAACTTGGGTATGAAATTGATAAGGAATAGAACATGGCTGTTCGCATGAAATGTTGGTTTGATTTGTTTTGGAAATTCAATTGGTGAAGCACATTCTAGGTGTTTCTGAGTGGTCCCAGAGGACTGGATTTAGGGTCTATGACTGTCCCTATGCCCCTTTTGCTCTGGCTCTGGTCCTTTTCTCTGTTTCCTGACTGCCATACATTAAGCACCTTTGCTCTACCCTTTCACCATTGATGTTCTTGCTTTTCAGCCAGCTGACCATCAACTAAATCCCCCAAATCTATTCTCTTTTAAATTGAGGATTAAGGCTATTATGTCCTAGTGATGGGAAATCTAATGCAGATGTCATGTCATTAATTTATTTCCTTTTGTATTTTTTTATTTTAAAAAGCAAAACAGAAAAAAGGATAGAAATAATACAGAATTAGAAAAAAACAAATCAACAGTAAGAAATCAACACTAGTTAATACATTCCATATTGCTATCTTAGAAGTAGTTGTTCAGATTACAAGATCTCAGCATAAAAAATGATCAAATAATCAAACAGCACAAACAGTTTTGATGAATTAACAGATTAGTAGTATAGTCATCTATCTGCACACATATACATACATACAGTTATGTGTGTATACCGAGAAACATACAATCATTTCTTTTCTTCCATTTCTCCTTTTCCCTATTCCAGTTGTTCTTTCCTTTTGAGCACTTTGTTTCCCTTTCATTATTACAATATCTTTTGTACATTTTGGATCTCATTACTCTTTCAGTTTTTTATTGTTATTATTTATTTTTTACAGCAGGGAGAAAATATGATGTTTACAAATATGAGTCTTATGTGCACCCATGTTTATAGCAGCACAATTTGTAATAGTTAAATCTTGGAAACAGCCCAAATGCCCATCAACTACAGAATGGATAAAAACGATGTGATATTTTTATACAATGGAATATTACTCAGCTATAAAAAAGATAATCTTGAGGGTTTCACAGGTAAATGGAAACAACTTGAGACTATACTCATAAGTAAAATAAATCAGACTCACATTTGTAAATATCGTAAGTTTCCATTTTTTTTAAGCATCATTTAAGTCTTGTAACAGCCATCAAGAGGAATAAATATTACATTTCTCTGTTTGTATGTGTATGTGTATGTTGTTTTTTGTTTGTGATTTTGAGAGAAATATAGAACAGAGAGAGGGAGAAAAAGCCAAAGGAGTGTGAAGATTTACAACAATATCTCAGATTTGATCTATTTTAAGTATCAAAATAATAATGGTTTTCTGAAAAATCAACACAGAGTTCTAAATAGTGTCTGTTAATATTTCTTAAATTTAATATAATCTATTTTTTAAATTTTCAGGTATCTCAGAAAATGCGCAATTAATTTTGAGACTGCACACGGGATTTTTTTAAACTACATGGTCTAGGTTAATTTATAGTCACCAACTACTGCAATAATTAAGGAAGTTTTTGTGAAAGTACAAATTTGAGAAACATTTAAATAGCTTTAGATTTCCTTTGGATGAAAGACTCTTTTATAGTGCAAATGCATTTTAATTAGAAATCCTCACTTTTAAAAAAAATCACAGTAATGGGAAACTGTTTTTACTGATATGAGCCAGAGGGTAAATAACATGCATGCTAAATATGTGTCTCTCAAGAAGAGAATAGAATTTACTCTGACATGTCTTTGTTTGAGTGCACAGTTGCAATGCTCAGCAATTGTCCTTTGAATGAAAGTTGAATCAGATTTTCTTTTTTCTAACACCAAAATCTGAGCATTTCGTAAGGTAAACAGTGATTCTTTGATGCTTTATTTCAAAGCACCCAGAAAAAATTAATCAAATTAATCCATCCTCTTTTCAATTGACAATAGAAAACCTTTACTGCTTTGGACTCAGAGTGTTTCATTAGACCATAATGAGTACTGGAAAGGAATACAAAAGTATTAAATGGTTGCATTAAGGAGAATGGAAAGTACGGCTTTTTTTTTTTTTTCCTAAAGACCGTTCTAGGAATGAAGTAAGTGAAGCCAACCCCAGGTGGCTTGGAAAGGCTGCAAAGTGCGTGGCCTGCCCAAGGTGGCAGCTGCTATTCAGCAAACATGGATCTTTGCCACTTTGGAACTCACAACCAGGTTTGGCAGATATTCCAGCATTTGTAGAAAGACAGAAATTAGTATTTTAATGTGATCACTCACAAGTTTTGGTGATGGTGATAACAAAAAAGAAAGAAAAAAGAGTATTTGTGAGCACAAGAAGTAAGTTTAAAATCCTCCTGTACTACCATAAATGAACAGAATCTGGCACAGGAAAAAAGCACTGTTTGACCTCAAACTTACCCTGTCAGTTATTTTAATCACAGCCCTTAAAAGCGCTTTAAAAAGTTGAGGTGACAATTGTTTCTTATGCCATTTTCTCCTTTGGGAATGCCATATTGTATTCCTTGCCAAAATAAAAACCAAATAAACACAGTTTTGTTCATAGAAAAAAACATATATATATATATATATATATATATATATAATTGGACATGGAGGAATAATTGTTAAAAGGTTATGCTAAAAGTTCAAAGTTAAGATATTTTTGGAAAGAAGGAATGATTGTGTCTTAAAACATTGTTTGCCCATTATAAATGTTCTCTTTCCATATCTCTTTCAAAATCTGTAAGTGACTTACAAGATACTTTCCAAATTATAGATGTAAAAATGGTTAAGTAACATTAGCTCTGTAGACAGATTCTCCAACCTTGAATCCTGTGTTTACTATTTCACTTTATTTATATGTATTTTTCAAACTTCTGAGTTCCAGACTACTCATCCATTAAACTATAGACATTATGTTACCTACTTTTTCAGCATGTCATGATCATTTTCTAAGAAACCTTTCAAGCCCTTTCCATAAAAACTGAAAAATAGAAAGTGATGCATATATCATAGTTATTACCATATCCTTTGAATTCATTATATTTTTCGGTTTGAGTGGGAATACAGCAGTATGTGTCGGAAGGTATATTTTTCTCTCGAGTGAAAATTTGCACACCTGTAACAATCACTTTTATGGTTAAAGATAGTGGTTTTATTGAGATTGCACATATTTTATGCATGCTATAAAATTACCTATATCTCTTTCTGATATTTTTAAATTATCATAAAATTATAGGTGGCATGGACAGCTGTCTAGTTGTTAGATCTAAATGGATATGGATATACAGTTCAGATAAATTCACTGATTTGCCTAGAACCAAAAAAAAAAATAAAAGAGAGAGAGAGAAAAGAAAAACTTAGAAAAAAAATTCAAAAAAGGAAGAAAATCAAAGTTGTGTAACTAGGAAAATCGCAGGGTTTTTGTGGTTGCATTTATTGTATACCTATATGTGGATATTTTGTAATTTCACTTGAAAATACTGAGATTTAAAAAAAAATTGAGTAAGCTAATTCATAGAATGGTTCTGATAAATCGAAAAATAACAGTCAAATGAAAAGGAAATCTACTCTTACGGAGAAAAATATTTTCACTTAAATAATTAGAAATATCTGAGCATCTATCAATCGATTTTTTGTGATTAAGTTTGTATTTGTAGTCACATGTTAAATTTTGATTATATCAAATATTTGAGTGCTTATTAACCAATGCTTTGTGATTGATCAAGTTTATATTTGTATCCACATATTGTATTCTAAGATCATTTTTACACACTGACAGTTAATACAAAGGATCAATACAAAATAATAGTTCATTGGCATTGTAAATAAAGGTCAACAGATTTGTGCTATTTCCTCTAAATGAGCACTCCTTAAATGTCACATTTGCACAGAATTAAAGGTTTTTAAGCAAACACTTGTGAAGGGGGCCCTTGTGACACTGATGATTGAATATATTATCTTGCTTCTTTCTAATGAAGAAAGTAGTGCCATTGCCAACTTTACTTTAATTAAAGCAAGCTCTCAGACCAATCGGGACAGATTTTATTTTGAAGAATGATATTATGCTAAATTAATGAGACTTCTCTTTCTTGCCTAAAAATGAAAAGAGGAAAAAACAATTTCATGGAAATTGTTACTTCGATTCTGAAATCAGAAGGATAAAAGTTAGATGGAACTCAGAATGACTTTCCTCTTTTTTCCTCAGCTTTTAGTATATGTTAGTATTCTGCAGATGGGGATATTCAACTTCACACAATACATCCAGCTAATGAGATTGGAGAAGCATTGTGCTCTCCATCATTTCCTTATCGGTGACAGCCAGTCCATTAAAACCTCTAAAGCAAAGAAGTGAATTTCAGTTCTAAACTTTTGCGTTCTGAAAATAGTCCTCTCTAGACTGTTAATAGATAAGATGAATGCCATATTTGGTTACAGTTCATGACACTTACCATCTTAGAACTGTTTTGAAACCAGTAACAGACCTATTATCTTCTTTTACAAAGACATTTTATACAGCTGTTTAGTGAATTGTAAACTACAAAATGGTGCTTTGCTTTTGTTTTCCTGTGTTTTTGTTCCCTTACACAATGTGCTATAGCATGTATAGTAGATGTGTATGGGGTAATTTTAATTGTGTCTTTTCAAAAAAATGCATAGATCCTCTAAAAACAATCTTCCCTTAGAGAACGGTATTGTTTGGTCTTCTAAGGACAGAAAGGCGATGGTTTATCTTTGGATCCTTAACAATTGAGCTAAAGTAAGTTGGACATGCTCACAATTGAAAATCAGAATTGTGGGATAATCAAAATAGCCTTTTCTCATATATTGTGAACCAGTTTAAGAAGAGAACATTAGCCAACGTCTACTGAATGATATGATTTCGCTTCCTAACAAAGAAGGAAGAAGAGGCAGCAGCCTAGCTTGAATTTCCAAAGAAACAATCAAGATTTGTAAGGTATAGAGTAAGTTAACCTATTAGTATTTGAGGTAAATTTATAAAAACAAAGAGTTATCCATTCCTTTATATGGATACAGTCAGAAGTTCAAAAAGAACTTTACTCTGTGTCATGGTCCAGTCTGAGAGAAGCTTTCAGAACATACTAGAGAAAACCATGTGATACAATTGTGTTTGTGAAATGAATAGAAAACAGACACTCTTCTCCAGATCCTTAGCAGGGATGGGAGATATGGGCACAAATCTAGATTTTTGAGGCTGCAAACAATAAGGAGTGTCTTTGACATATTAAACATCCAAGGGCGCAATCAGTCCATACTTAGGATGACTTGGCAAAACAAAAGATGCAGAAATAAATATCTCCAGAAATAAAGGAACATGAATGGATGTATAACACACAGCAAATAGGATATACTGAACCGTGTGAGGAAGGTGAAACAAGCCATTTGCTGAGGAGATGAGCTGTCTTTCACTGTCAATAATCTTACACAATGCAGCAGAACAACAGTGATTCTCTTTGAAAAAGTCCATCTATATTACTGGTTGTTAAAAAGAAACAGGATCAAAGATATATTGGAATACAGTAAGGAGAGGAGAGGCACAGACGCAATATTTTTGACATCCATCTTTCAGAAAGACAGTCACTACAGGTCATGCAAGACAGGATATGGGAGAAGCACCATAGGATCAGGGTCTATCATGCAGGTTACCCATAGGCAACTGCTATTATTAGGATTCTAGATGGAGTAAACAAGCAAAGGCAAGGAAGAGCTTCATGGTCCACTGGCGTAACTGTAGGCCACAGTTGTTGGAGGACAACAAAGAGGACCTTTGGCAGAGACAACACAGGTGCATGAGTTCACTTTGGTGGTGTGCACGTCATGTGTGTAAGTTTGCCACAGCAAGGGTTCATGAGACTTTAAATTTTTAAGTATATCTCAAATATTTTTCCTTCTGTGACTTGGAAATAAAATGTATTTGAAAGCTAGATATTTTGTCTAGTTTTACAAAGCTATGTGTTTTGTTTAGTTTTACAAAGCTATGTGTTTAGTTTTATAAAGCATGGAAATATTAAAAAGCTTTCTTTTGGTTTTATTTCTTTTCTATTCATTATTAATAAAAATCAATACACAGGAATCCATTTTTAAACTCCTTGCATCTTTATTTTTAAAATTTTTGAAAGGAAAACATCTGTTAAAAGTAGGGCTCATACCACAGGGGTTCAGCTCAGTGGATTTCACAATTGGAAGACACTTGCTTACTTAGATTAAAAAAAAGAACAATAATCTACTACCCCAGAAGTTTTCATTTTACT
>RJWT010052750.1:0-10530 GCA_004365215.1 Cuniculus paca | reverse complement strand
CTGAGGGCATGAGCAGTTATTTTGAAGATGACAAGAGGCATTATGGTAGCCATTATTGATTTCCTTTAATCTTGTAATGAGGTCTTGTATCATGTTCATTATTTTGTTTTGATTGACTATTCTATTCTATTTTGCTTTGTTTGTTTTTATTATGTTGGATGATATAAACAGCTACTTTGAAGGTAACAAGATACATTACCGTAGCCACTGTAGTATTTCAACTGCCTTGTTTTGAAGTCCTGTATTGCTTTCATTGTTTTATATTGATTGGTTTTATTCTGCTCTGTTGCGTTTGATCTTATTATTCCTTATGGTATGGGAAGTTATTTTGAAAATAGCAAGGGGCAACATGGTAATCATTGTTGGTCTATTTTTGTTTTGTCTTGAAGTCTTGTATGACATTCTTTGCTTTGTTTTGATTGAACGTTCTGTTTTATTTTGTATTTGTTTTATTCTCTTCAAAATAAATAAAAAATAAAAAAAATAAAGAGTACTGGCATTCCAGCACAACAATACTTGAAGAAATCCTAGGATATTTACCAAGAAAATATGATGACTAAAATTATAATGACTCCATGTAATGCTGCATTTTATACCTCCACACACAGATTCATTAATTTATGTGATCACATACCTATCTCTCTTTGTTAGTATTTGACACTCACTAAATGTTTGCTAAATGTGTAATGAATGAAGGGCTTAGGATGAACTCTACAAGTTGAAAGGGGTTCTAGTGCATCTCATCATTTAATCATCATAATACAGCAGAGAAATCATCATTATTCTGATATAGTAGATGAGCAAATAGGGGCTCAAGAAAGAGAAGAACTTGATCGCTATGGCTGATATCACCAGGGGCAGAGACAGATGTGATACTAAGACAGATTTCTTCCTACTACTCTACAACCTATTTCAAAATTGATGAAAACTCTCACTACTCCTCCTTACCTAAGAGGATACAGAATCATGTTGAACTTCGTAACTCATCTCCTAGCGAGGAATGCATGTAAGCTGTGTAAACCATGATAAAATTCAAGTATTCTCCAAAATTTTCTCTGAAAACAACTACATAAGTAAATATGATATTTTGAATGAAATTTAAAATGTGTTTCTCAAATTTCAATGCCAAGTATAAGGGAGTACAGATTATGTCTGAACATGAATTTTTGTAGTATTTTTACTCTCCCATATTTCTACATACAATTTTTATTATTTGTTATGTATTAAACTTTTGAATACCCAAGTGCTTTGTAAAATGCTTTTATTAAAAATCCCAACTTTTGGATGGATAGCCAAGTTGAATCTGAACCCTGGAACAGCTGAGCCACAAGATCAGTTATTTTCTCAAACAATCTCATTGAATATACAAGGAGTTCTATTTCATAGAAGGCAGTTTTAGAGAAATGCTCAGAAACCTGTGTTCTTTAATTATCTTGACATTGTCCTGCCATAAAAGAAATGATTAGAAAAGAAGGAAGAAGAGAGAGGGAAAATGTTTGGGAGAAAGATTGAGAGAAGAGAGTCTACACCTAATTTTTTTTGGAGACAATGTAAGAATAATAAATGAATGAATAAAAAAAATTATGTTCCCCCACTTTATCTTTTGTTCCCCTTCCTCAGACAGTCCTATTATCCTTATCTTGCAACTTATTTGCCTGTCATCAAAATTTGTCACTTTCCTTGAAATTTTTCTTTGATTCTTTTGCTTTTTTAGAACTTTCCATTTTCCCCTTTTTATCTGAAGCACTATTCAATGTTTTATTTGCTCCTAAGTTTCTTTTAATTAAACCTTCATTTCCAAAATTTCTAATTCTCTCCTAAGATCTATCACCTTATTTCTGCATTTTTTTTTTTGGTTCTAGTTTGTATCGTTCCTTCAGGTGTAGTCAATTGTCTTAGTTTCTTTTGGCAAATTTGGACGTTGTATGTTAAGCTAATTTTTCCTGGTATGCTTTCACTGTCTATAGAGGTGTTGTTCAATGCCTCTTTCCTCAAAATGTTTTCTTATAGTAATAGTGTATGGAATTTGATCTTCTTGCTTTTCTTGCTCAATTTTCTGAAGTTTCAGAGTTGGTTCACATAACTTTTTGAGCTCTCTCTTTTATTGTTTTCATGCAGTGTTAAAAACAATAACTTGTGCCAGGGATTTAGTTCAGCAGCATAAGCGCCTGCCTGGCAAGTGCAGGTCGTGAGTTTGATCTCCAGTACCAAAACAAAAAACAAAACAAAACAAAACAAAACAAAAAAAATAACTTGCTATATGAAATGTGCTGGTTTTCTTTTATCTGGATTTTCTATTTTTTCATCTTTATTATTTCTACTTTGCTCATTTTTTATTTTTCTCCCAGTAGTTCCTCTCTAGTGTAGTGCCCGTGGCTAGCAAATCATGTGGGTGCTAGTGGTTAATCTTTATTTGCCTGTATTTTATCTTTGTTAGGGGAACCTTTCCACCTTGTTTACTTGTAAATGTTGTCCATGAACTTTTGGTTTTTCTATTTCATCATTCTGTTTAGGTGTGGAGATTTGGGCAGATTCAAACCAACTATACTTCTACTACCTCTGCCATCTCAGAATTTTTCAGTTTTTAAAATGATGATTATGAATCTCTGGACTTCAGAAAGATAGCATTTTTGGAGCAAGGACAGAAAATATGAAGGTAATTATGAGATACAATAAAAACAGCTTCTAAAATGCAATGAGTTTAAGGCAGAGATGGGTAAATTTTTTCTCATTTTTTTTTATCCAGAGCAAGATAGAGCAAATACAGAAGAAGTAAATGTTATCTGGAATGCGGTAAATCAATAGCATTAGGTTCCTTTCAGAATATATGCTTATTTCTTCAGAAAGAGGTGTCTTATGTCATAAGTGCTTTAAAAGTATTTAATATACTCTAACCTGTTTTGTCTACCTTACAGTACTATCATACACCAAAACTCCATATAGAGAACATGAGATGTGGCTAGGAAAGTGAAAGGGTTAACTGACTTTCTCAATACTGCACAGAAGCTTTAAAAATTAGACCACAAGCCTGAATATTTGTGATGCCAATCCTAGAATTCTTCCATCATGACATTTCACTGCCACTAAGTATAAAGAAAATGAATCTGTGAGCCCAAAAGAAAACTTGCAACACAAAATGCATGCTATTTTTTTGAATATTGTGAATTCTCCATTCTTAAAAAAAATATCAGTAGTACAGCTTTCACTATAGAATTCTTTTGTTCAGGTTCACATAGCTGTCATCATTCACAAGTGACTTGCTGTGTTCCAGTTGCCGTCAGCTGCTTTGTGTGCATTTCTTATTTAATTCTCACCACCTGGTGAAGGATTATTACCATACCTAGTTTACACAAGAGGAGACTTCCTGCAGCTTAGAGTGCACTGCTCAAATCACTCTGCTAATAAACTGGATCTGTGGAAACAGGAACTTCCTTCTTTTACTTTCAAAATGTTCTGGTAGCAAATAATAGACTCTTCTCATCACTTCTGACACTGTGGTCTGTGTGCTGTATTGTTGTGTTTTCTTCAGCACGTGCACGTGCGCACACACACACACAAACACACACGAGAAGGGAATGGAAGGGACCACAGTGGAGAAGTACCTCCATTGATTGTCTTAGGAGGAAGCTTACCTTCCTAGTGGGCATTGTAGGAGGGAGGTAACCATTTGTTTTTTTCTTCCTTTTCCCCTTTTCCTTTTCCTTTTCCCTCCCTTCTAAGCAATTAGCATCAGAGGGTGAATCATTTATCTTCCTCGCTCTTGCCAGCAAGTACTATGTTCTTGGACCATTTTCTATATCAACTTTCTACTTAGAGTCTTTACAACTTTATTACTTTGGTGTGTAGGTTATAGAATAAGCCTTTGGCTCTGACAATCATCTCAATCATCACATGGGCCATGGGACAAGGGATATTGTCCATATTACCTTGGTAATGAGAAAACTGATTTGGGCCTTCATCTTTTCTTTTAAAATTTTTTTTTATTTTTATTGGTACATGTTTACAGTACATAATGTTTGCAATTCCTAAAGTGGAATTGGCACGTGTACATAACATATCTTAATTCCTTTTTTCATTCCCTTTCTCTCCCCTCCCCCATCTCTTGATTTCCCTTTCATTTCCTACTTCATATTACTGTATTTGCCTATGATTTTGGTGTTTGTTTATAATTTGGATTGCTCATATAAGAGAAACCGTGCAATGTTTACACTTGTGTGTCTTGATTTATTTGACATGCACCTTGGACCTTCATCTTTTTAAGATCTGCTCACATCCAGTAGACCCTTCGCTTGCCTCCTTGCCTGACCCTTATCCTTCTCAGATCAATCACATACTAACCTCCTCAGACCCTTAAACTATTCTAGATTACTTTCTCTCTCCTCAGAAGTCACTGGAATACTCTTATTGTTCCCTAAATCAAATCCAAACTCCTCTCTGAATTTTCAAGGCTCTCTTGAATCTTCCCTTCCGTCTTCTGACCACCTTGGCTGTCACAGCCTTCGGAGAGGAAAACTCAGGTTTGTCACCGTCTGTAAACCTTCCCTTTCCTCCGTACTGGCTCCCTCAGCCCCCTCTTGCCTTCACTGAGTAACGTTTCCTTTTCCACCAGTTACTGTAAGAAGAAATCAATTCTTTTTAGCTAAAGTAAATTACATCCAACTCTCCTTACATGGAAAAAAGGCACTAAAGTGCTGACAGATACCATCTTGGGAGTGGATGGATGTTCTTGCTGCTTTCCTGCCAGGACAATCAGAAACAAATTTAACTGGTGAGTAGCCATTCCATATGGAAGGGAAGTGGTAACTAACACCAGACTAGGATCCACACCATTTCCATGTAATTTCCACTTACATGTTAGAAATCCAACAGAATCGCAAATGGGAGATCAGGGTGCATTGTCTGCTTAATCCACATTTATGGCTTTATAATGCAATTTGAACAGCAAAGACATATATATACGTAAAAAGACCTAGTAAATTTCTAGCACATAATAGGACCTCAAAAATCTTGATTGTAATTATATATTAGTCACATTCTCCCCAACAGGCGTTAATAAAATGTCTTTTCCTGACAGAAGTTACTTTGTCCACAGATCAAGACCCGGGGAAGGCCTTGAATTGAGGCAGGGGGCAGCGGCATTCACCAGGGTGTACCTGTTGAGGAAGCTTCAGTTGCCATTCTTGAAAAGAGATTCTTGAGTCTGGCACATTAGACCACTTGGCCATCATGACACCCTCAAAGAGAGATCCTTAGAGAAATATTTAGGCCATTTGCTTAAATCATTTTATGGCCATAAAAACAACTGGCAGACCCTGGCAGCCTCAGCTAGTAACCTAGTAGTTGATCTAGGTCTGGGATTTTTCTTAACAAACATTGTAAAAAGAGTTGGTAGACTGCTTTCTACTGCCCGTTTTTCAATTTTGCTTTCCTACTGGCCTACAGTGCCATTTGGCTCTTTGGTATAATCCCCTTGAGAAGCCAGAATCCATGGCAAGGCTGAGGGGTCTTAGGGAAATTGGGCTGTAAAATGTATGAGGCTTACTCTGATGGTCCTTGTCACATTGGGCAGATGGTGGCATTTACCACGTTGATCGGCAGGAGTGCTTTGCTGTCAGCCACAGATGGGCTGGGATGCCTTCCTGGCAGCAGCACCTATCCTCTCCAACCACACTATGGTAGGTAGTTGCTCCCTGTCTCTTCCTGTAGCATTTGTGTTTGTGTTTCTTGCATGCTAACCGTTGCTGGTTGTTATGATAATCTGCTTTGGTGCATGCTCCCTACTTGGCTATGAAGTCTTCCAGGTCAGGGATGTACCTGGCTTCTATTCCAAAGGGTAGAGGTTCAACATGAAGCTGAAGGTCACAAAGCCGCTGAATGGCAGTGGTGCAGGATTCTAAGCCTCATTCATCAGTTCCAAATCGCAGGCTATTAATTAGAGTGTCTGTCATGTCATAGAAATAATAGTGGTAGCTTAGGGCAAAATAGTGGGTGTGAAATAGTCAATCACTCAATGGTAATTACAATAGTAATTGTTTATTGGGTCTTTAAAACTGTGCTAATCATTTTATAGACGTTTCAGTTAATCCTTCCAATAGTCCTATGCATGGCTAATATCATCAGATAAGACAATTGAGTGTCACAGAAGCTAAATGACTTGCCAACCAAGCTAGTAAGTAAATTCAACTTGAACCTAGATTTATCTGACCCCAAAGCCTGGATATTTCTGCCCTTTGTGGGTTTTCCTCTATTGTTTTACCCAGGCCCAACTATGTAAACCAAGACATCCTACTTTAAGCATAACAAATACACAGAGGGATAAGTTGATTCTAGCTATATATTTATATCTAGCTATATGATATATATATGTATATTATATATATATGATATGTGGTCCCACATTTCATTTGAAGATAGTGAGAAGGATTGTTGGATTTGGATTGTTGGAAACTATCACTTTTGTACTCTGTCATGTCCACTAAACACAGATATGCACACACATCCTGACAAGACTCCACCCCACCCCATAATGTGGGCAATTATGGTGGCAGTGATGGTAGGAATAGTACTTTACATTGGTTTACCCTGTGTGCTTATACATATTCTGATCTGCCTCGGAGGTACGTTGATCAAGTATTATTGTTTGTTTTTGCTTATACAGGAGGAATTTGAGACTCATAGTGGTTAAAGAGCGATAGAGTAGATTCAAATACAGGACTACTACTGTTTCTTGATTGAGCACCATTCAAATAATTGCTTTCAGACTGTGGTATTCAGAGATGCCCCAGAAACTGTCATACTGAGTTGGGGACAAGGGAGTTCAAAGACCTACATTCTGTTTCTGGTTGAGTAGTTCTGCTTTTATTTGTTTGATTTATAGGGTTCTACAAGAGAGTTTTGTTTTATAAAGAGCTCTGGTATTAAAACAGTTTGCTACTGCTGTGTAACAACCACTGCCAAACTGTAATTGGTCATCATTGCTCATATGTTGGTGGGTTGGTGGGATTTGGCTGGGCTCTGCCAGGCTGCTGTGCTTCATGCTACTGCAGTAGGAAAGCCAGGGAGGCTGTACTGCACAGGTCCCCCATTCTCCTTGGACCAGTGGATTAGGCAGGGTATACTCTCCGTATCTGCTTTCAGGCTTAGGCTTGGAACTGATGTGCAGTCTTTTCCAAAGCAAGCCACATGGCCACACCCAAAGCCAAGGGTCTTGTTGTGAGGCTATGACAAGAGTGTTGATGCAGAAGGCAGTGAAAAATTGGGATCAGTCATGTGATTAGCCAAAATGCCTTGAAAACATTCTAATATTATTCCCTGGTCTGAATTGGAAAGAGAGCAAAATCCTTTAAGCCACATGTACCCACAGCCTCGAGAGGAGGTGGCTGTTGTAAAGATTTGTGCCTCTTGTACAGAGGTAATGAGGCGTGAGGATTGTTGTACATAAGCAGCTGCCAGTTTGTGTCATGGTCACTGTCCTCACCTTTCCATCCTTATTCAGGTAGGGTAGATGTAGAAGGAAGTTTAGAGGGGTATGTCTAAGAGACACAGAGACATGTAAACATGTCTTCACCTACCAACCTTGCCAGCTTTTGCCCTTGTTCTATTTTGTGCCTCACCTTGCCCCTCCTTTCACTACCATCCTCCAACATTAACACGAAGTTGGTCTATAGGTCTAGGTTCTCCCCTGTCACTGTCTCCTTGGTTGCTGCCAAGTGTCACTGCACAACAGAGCTCTGAGTCTTTACCTGCTGAAAGTCATTGTTAGGCCAGTCACCAAAACCTGTGGTCGTTTGTACCTTATGACCCTAGCTTGGCTAATTGGTCTTCATAAGCTGTCAGATTCTGCTAAGGTCATTTAATTCTGTCTTTTTCATAATGTGGTTCAAGCTAAATGGATAAGAGGCCAAATAATGAGAAATCTGCCCTGAAACCACAATATGCCAGCATTGCTCTATCTCAACAGTGAAAACTTGGTGCAGGAGTTACTAAGCAGAATATTTATTAAAATGGGCTCTGTGAGAGTTAATAAATACACATGAAAAATATTTAAATGCACAAAGTTACATTCACAAAATAAGTGTTAATTCTGGAGAACTAAAGCAGACAGAACCCCCTTGTCTTACTGAAGGCTCTTTTTCCCCATAGTTTTAATTTTTTGGGTGATAATCATGAAGCATCGCAAGTCACATATGCCAAGTGATCCAAGGACTTTTCACTGAATATCTGAGTGGGAGGATGATTACTTTTTGGGGCAAGTGATTATAGTCAAAAGAAACAAGAAAATTATCAGGGGGTATGAAAAGTCATGCATGTATTCTGTTTAATCAAAATCCATTTTGATAGCACTTAAAAAGATGAAAAGAGTACCAACCAAAGGCGCTAGATAAGCATAATCCTCTTATCTGATTCTATAGACCATTTACTAATTATCTTGGGTCGAAGTTGGGTGTACATAAGTGCTAAAACTTATTTCCTTATAATAAAATGCTTTTTACCAATTTATGTTTAAATTGCACAAGCATTAACATCCACTACTTTTATGGAGGCACTCTGTCATTCCTGAAAAATAAATAGTTTCTTTCATTTTGGACACCATTTGTACCTAGCTGTCTGAGTAGAAGTGGAAAAGTAGGAAGCATCCTGTTACAGGCAGTGGTGAGACTCACCCTGACAGCTGAGAACAGGGCGATAGACCCAGGATTCAAAAATCTCTCTCTGAGGTCAGCAGATGATCAGGGCCCAGGTCACCACTATGCCTAAGTTACCCTGAGACAGCCTCTATGTGACAGGCTTGCATGGCTTGCATGTCTAATGAAGATCATTAGACACTGAGATAAAGTTAACTTTTTCTTAGAAGAATCTAACAAGGTAGGAAAATATTATATTTTAAAGTTAACACCTGAATTTAAAATGCTAAAATGTAGTAGTGGTTTTGGGGCTTCAAGAGTTATTTATCTGGCAAGACAATTGATTATCCAGAATACTTCTCTAAAAGTTAACTTTTTCCTCCAATTTCTTTTATTGGCATAGTTCCAGTGGAATCTTCCAAAAGACATTAATCCATTCCCTTGCTTCACTGCATCTTTTCTCAAGAGGTATTGTCTATTTTTGTATATGTTGTAAGGTTTCCAGAACACATAAAAATTGGAAGGATATATGGTTGCTGCAAACTAATTCTATAGAGACATGAGATTGATTTTGGGAAGTGGTTTGAGAAGTCCAGGTGTTTTTCTTTCTGTTTTCTTGAGCAGGAAGTAACAAAGAAGGGAGACAGCAACATTTAATGAAGGAAATATTTGAACTGGAAAATAACTAAAGAAGAGTTAGATCAAAGTTTTTAACACAGTTCAAGGAAGCAGTTAACTTAGAGCATGGACATAAACTGGCAGTGTAAGGATTGGGAGACTTTTTTGTTGATTTTCATTGGACTACAGGAAACTGTGTTCTGGTGATTGTAAAAGAAAGTCATCAGTAGTTTTGAGGGGTCCTTTGTGTTGGTGGTAGTTTTGTTAGGGGTAAGGTTTACAAAATTGATCATGTATTTGACAGGTCATTGATGCTCATGAATGAATTGCATATGGATTTCCTTTATGTTTTGCTTTTTCTATGAACAGCTGGATTTTTACTTGGTTTGAAGAAGTGGGAACAGTTATGCATACTCACAAATCAAATTCAGCAAGTATTGATTTGAACTTCCTATGAACAAAGATTATTCTTGGTGTTAGACATGAAACAAGGGAAAAAGAAAGGACACACACATACAGAGAGAAAGACAGACAGACAGACAGACAGAGAGACAAACAGATCACCCTAGACTCTTGTAATCTGGAAATGAGGATGTAGGTACAGACACAAATGGCTCTGATGTAAAACATGGATGTCATGTGTTCTAATGGACATACACAAAAATTCTAATGGATTTAGGATGGTTTCTGGAAGGATGTGGGCTTCAATCTGGTTTTAAATATGGAACATTGGCAGATGAAGTCAGTAAGGATATTTTGGTAGCAGAAAGAGTTGAACCAAGGTGCAGAGCTGAGTGTTGCTTGTTTTACTGTATATGTACAATATATTTCTGTGATTAGATGCATGGGGTAATCAGAAATCTTAAAGAGAAATCATGAAGGTCTTTGCTGATAGATTTGTATCTTATTTTCCATATAATACAGGGATTTGACTAAGCAATTGCCATGGAACATTTAGAGGACATAATTTAGGTCTAAATAATGGAATAGTTTCCTTGAAATTCTTTTTTTTAAAAAATTTTATTTTAAAGAGGATAAAACCAAGGAAAATAAAATGGAATAAAACCAATTAAAACAAATCAGTGTAAGTGATACAGGACTTCAAAACAATATGAAAGCAACAATAGTTACCATAATGCCTCTTGTTGTCTTCAAAATAGCTGCAGATACCTTCAGACATAGTAAAAAGCAAACAGAACAGAACAGAATAGAACCAATAAAAAATAATGAATGCAATAAAGGACTTCAAAACAAGACAATAGTAAATTCAAAATGGCTACCATAATAT
>RJWT010052749.1:0-10516 GCA_004365215.1 Cuniculus paca | reverse complement strand
AACCAGGTATAGAAAGACCTGCTGCATTGTATCATTGGAATTTAAAATGTTGATCCCATAGAAGTTGATAGTAGTATAGTAGTTATCACAAGCTCCGTATCATAGCCAGGAATGAGGAGAGAATGAGGAGAGGATTATCATAGAGCAATCCATTAGGTACTGGAGAAATGTAATTTAGTGTTCTATAACACAGTAGGGTGACTTTAGATAATAACGTATAGTCTATTAAAAAAGAGTAGAAAGAACTTTCAATATTTTTAACACAAAGAAATGGTAAATATTCTAGGACCTTGATGTTAGATATACTTACCCTCACTTCAACATTATTCAATGTGTATACATGTATTGAAATATCACATAAAAAAGAAATATCACATGGTAGTGCATAAATATGTACAGTAGTATGGAATTGTATTTAGCCAAGAAGAGTGAAGTTTTGATACATGCCACAACATGGATAGATCTTGAACATTGTTATGACCTGTATCTATATGTTCCCCAAGGCCTGATGCACTCAGAGGTGCATCTTTTTGGAACTGGCTGGATTTAGAGCATGTGATACTGGGCTCCAGGTTTCGTGGTATTAAATTAGTTCACTGATTGGAATTAGCATACTTCTAACTGACACCATTAAAAAGGCTATTAGCCTGGGTGAGATAAAATGGAAAGGAAGGTTGAATCCTTGCTCCTTGCTGCTCACTACCTTCTGCTTTCTATTACATGAATTGTTTCTCTTTTGCAGTGTGCCTCTGCTTTGCCACCATGCATTGGAATCAGCCGACTGAAAACCACAAAATGCGAGCTAAAATAAACATTTCCTCCTTTCACTTTGGGTGTCTGTCAGTTTGTGTTAGAAGCAAGAAAAGTAGCTAAGAAAATTTTGTTACCAGAAGTACTGCTCATTGCCATGATATTACCTGGCAATGTAATTTAGTAGCCTTTGGAACTGCCTTGGGGAACGAGTTTGGAATGTTTGGAGATATTGACTGAAGAGGCAGCCCTAGAATTCTGTAAGCTGAATGTGGTCAGAACTCAGACACCAGAATGCTGATAGAAATGCTGCAGTTAAAGATCAGGGTCAGGAGGTTTATATTGGGAAGAAGGACTGCATTTTCCATTTGACTGTACAGCATGTGTGATTTGGCAGAAATTTTGTCTGCAGTTGCTCACGTCAAGAGACTTAGTATAAGGCTGAATTAATCTGGTTGAAGGAATTTCAAAGCAGTCTAATGTTGAGGCAGTCTCATGGCTACATTGGGGGACTTTTAGCTCATGTGTATGTTGAGATTCAAAAGCAAAGGACCCAGCAGAATGATATCAAAAGTTTTGAGTATGACTAAAAGGAAGTTCCAATAAAGTCGTAGGCTAAAAGATGTAGTGGAGGAAAAGTTAGTTGCTGAGAAAGAATAGGAAAATAGAAAAGATAACCTTAGAACATCACAAGAACCAACAGGTGAAAGAGTTTGCTTCTAGAAAAGAACACCAGAGCACAATATTCCTGCATGGTGGCTGCCTAGGGAAGTTGTTCCTCCAGATTTGGTTTATAGAGTTCACTATTCAGTTATTTGACCCCTGCAATTAAGAGAGAAGGAAACATTGCCACTGCCCCACCTGGTGGCAGGCTTTGGTATCATCCATGTGGTGCTAGCTTTAGGTGCATGCAGAATACAAGAGTTGTGGGGTCAGGAAGGTTTCAGCCCAGGTTTCAGAAGAAGACCTGAGAGGCCAGGTGTGTGCTCCATAAAGAGCAGTGTATGAGACTGTGAAGTGTGAAAATGTAGGTGCTGTGGAAATTTCAGAATGTTAGAGAAGCTAGGAACATGGATAATCACCCAAGGAAAGACACAAGGCATTAGCAAAGCCAGCCCAAGAGTGAAGCCGTGGGAGCCACAAGTACTGGTAGTGCTGTAAGTATGCAGCCACTTAAACCTTTTGGAGATCTCATCTTGCTAGCAATCGTGCCAAATGCTGGACATAAAACTATGAGACATAATGCTTGCCCTGTTAAATTTTGGACTTGCTATAGTCCTATTCCTTTCTATCTCCCTACTTAAACCTTTCATAATGGAAAAGATTATCTTGTGCCATCGTGTGCTGAAAGTATTTGATGTTCTTTTTATTTTTACAGGGGTTTGCTGATAAGAGTTTCCCTTAAATCTTGCAGGCAACCCTGGACTTGGACTTTTCAGCAATGCTGAAACTGTGGTAACTCTTAGAGGTGGACTAAATGCCTTTTGCAGAAAGGTATGTGCACGAGTCTTTGGGCACCCTGGGAAAGAAGGAATGTTACAGCTTGTATTTAATGTCCTCCCAAACCCTCACATGCTCATAGGTGGAGCTTTTGGAAGTGCCTAGATGGTGGGCATGATGCTGCATTAGCGTATGTGATACTGGGATTAAGGTTCTGTGGCACAAGATTAGTTTACTGATTGGTTTAGTGTAGTTCTGGATATGAATAAAGGGAGGACCAACCTTTGATGTGAGTGGTACTACCAAAAAGTTTTGTACCCTGGAAGGAATGAAAGCAAAGGAAGGCTTGCTGCTTTTATCCTCTTCTTCCATGGGCTGCTTCCCCTGAATGATCCCTCTCTGCCATACCACCCTGCCTTGAAGGCAATGAACTATGGACTGAGACTTCTACACACTGTGAGCTGAAATCAACCTTTCCTCATTTAACTTAAGGGTGTTGGGTGTTATGTTTCAGCAATGAGAAAAACCACTAAGACACTCTTCAAAGCAGTCATTTAAAAAATGAAAGACCAACGAGCAGAAACCATAAAAATTCTTGCAATTCAAAATTAAGGCCACACTTTTACAGCTAAATGGATGCAACTTGAAAGCATCCTTATAAGTGAAATAAACCAAACACATATGTGTAAACACCGCATCATCTCCCTAGTGTAAGAAACTGAAAGACTCAATAAGATACAAAATTCCTGATAAATATGGAGAAAAGTTTCTGAAGTCCAATGGTGCTTTTATTCTTTGATTTGATTGGTTTATGTCCCTTTCCTGCTATTTGATTGCAATATGTGAGAAGATAGGAACAGCTCCTTTGAAAAATGGGACATTACGGTAGCCATTGCTGGTTTCTTATTGTCCGACTTGAAGGCCTATAATGCTCTTTTGTTTTATCTGGTTTTATATTACTTTGTTTTGTTTGAGTTTATTGTATGTAAATATATGAACAACCATTTTGAAGAAAGCAAGAGACACTAGGGTAACCATTGTTAATCTCCTGTTGTTATGTTTTGAAAACCTGTATACGTTGCAGTGTTCTGTTTTGAAATGCAATATTATGTTTGACTCTATTATGTTTTCTTTTGCCTCGTTTTGTCTTGTTTTGTTTTGTTTCGTTCTGTTCTCTTTAAAATAAAAAAAAAACAAAATCAAGGCCACAAATGAATAAAAGATAAAAAGATTTGAAAAGATATTTTACCAAAGAAAATGTACAAATGATGAATTACAGTTGTCATCAGAGAGATAAGAAAATTAAATTACAATGAAATGTAACAAATACCACTCCAATTTACTAGAAGTGGAGAGTAGCTGAGCATGGTGCCACAAGCCTGTAATCCTCCAGCATTTGAAAGGTTGAGGCAGGAACATCACCTCAAGTTCATGGCCACTCTAAGCAACATAGTAACTCCAAGGCCAGCCTGAACTACATAGGAAGGCCCTGTCTTAAAAATCCAAAAACAAAACAAAACCAAACACAACAAGAAAGAGTAATGGTACCATGAGGGTGTGGAACAAAAAAGACTCTTAAATTGTTGCAGCCAAAATAAAAACAGAATGGTCCATTTGGAAAATGCCTTTCAGGATGTCTTATAGAGGGCAGAAAGTAAAGTACTTTATCAATATCAAAGAACATAGAAAGGTAAGATCTATTGATACACTGCAAGAGAGCAGTCCATGACTTCCAAGATAGGACTGCTCAATTTGTGTGAAATGTTTGGAATTCTACAACTTATGAATTTTTATAAGTGAGTGAATAAAGGAAAATTTACTATTGTAAGCATCTATTTTTACAGAAGAAGATAAAAAAATTCACAATCATTTAATTAGGTGATCAGGAAAAACAAGAGAAGATAAAGACTACTAAAATCAACCATGAAGAGGGGGCATCACTTTTGTTCTCAAAGAAATAAAGAGGATGATAAGAGAATACTACAATGAACTGTGTACACTATCAAATTACACAGGTTTCATGAAATGGATAAATTACTAGAAAGAGATGGGTGTGGTGGTTCAGTCTATGACTGGGAAACTGAGGCAGGAAGATCACAATTTTGAAGGCTCTATGTTAATTGTTGGTATCACAAAGAAAAAGTAAAAAAAAAAACTACTAAGAAAAAAACTACAAAGACAACTTATAAGGAAATAGAAAATCTTGCAAAAGAGAAGGGGACCAAAATATGGAGAGAAGGAGCATAGTGGGGAGGAGAAAAAGATCCAAAAAGAGTTAAGATGCATTGTGTGTTTCTACCAACTTCTCATGATGAATGTAATCATTCTGTACTGCAAACATGTACTAATAAAAAAGAAAAAGAAAACCTGAATACTAATGATAAATAAATTACACCAACAATTTAAAAAGTGCATCATAAAGATAAATCCTGGTATAGGTGGATTTGGTGCCAGTTCTTCCAAATATTTACATAACTAATATCAATCATTTGTTTATTCTTCAAAAATTGTAAAGGTGAGCTTGATGCTATGGAATTGTGCATTTAAAATCATTAAAATGATAAATTTTATGCTATGTGTATTTTCCCCAAAGTAGAACTAATTGGAAAAATATTAAAGAAGGTAACTTTCATTGACACATTTTACATAGACAATATTATCCTGATTCAAAATCTGATAATGATATTACAAAGAAAAGAATACTACAAATCAATGTCTTTAAAATGTTACTAACATTAAGCATTAGATAAATGCAAAGTAAAACCATAAAAAGGTACTACTTCACACTTACCAAGGTGGTATAATAAAAAAAAAAGCCAATTGCAGTTGTCTTGGAGGGCAGACAAAAATTAGTACCCCTGATGAGTGCTGTTGGGTTGAAATGGTGCAGCGTCTCTGAAAAAAAAAAAGTCAGTTCCTCAAAAAGTGGAAAACAGACTATCATAGTATGCAGAAATTCTTTTAGGAATATACTCAAAAGAATTGAAAACATGCATCCCATAAAACTTGTACATAAACAGTCAAACTGGCACTATTTGTAATAGCCAGAAAATAAAACCAGTAAAATTGTGCATTAGCTGCTAAATGGATAAATAAAATGTAATAGTTTTTCCCTGGAATATTATTTACAAACAGAATGGAATGAAATCTTGATACAGGTACAACATGGATCAATCTTTACAATATTATAACAAATTAAAGAAGCCAGACAAAAACGCCACACGTTGTATGATACAGTTTACATGAAATATCTAGTAAAGGCAAATCTATTGAAACAGTAGGTAAAGTAGCAGTTGCTAGGGTAGAAGGAAGGATAACAAGATTAAAAAAAAACTTAAGATGTGTCCTGGAGGGTGGAGGGATAAGGACTGGCAGCTCACAGACGTGGTTTCTTTATTAAATCAGTATTGTAGAATCACTGGCGATAATCATATATTACTAAAATATAGTGACTTCTAAAAGCACACATTAAAATGATGAATTTTATGGTGCGTGAATTTTATTACAAAAAAATTGTTTAAGGAAAAATAGAAGTAGCCAGGTATGATGGCACATACCTGTAGCTTCACCACCAGGGAGCTGAGACTGGAAGATCTAAATTCACTCCTGCCGAGGTAATTTAGCTACATGGTAATTTTTTGAGTGTTGAAAATAAAGGGAAGGAGGGTCTGGACAAGTAGCTTGATGCAAAGATCAGGGTTCAGTTCCAGTGCCACGTATCACATATGAAAGAAACAAAGAAATTGAGAGAGGGAGGCAGAGGGAAAGGGGAAGTGGCAGGGGATGAAGGAAGGAAGGAGGGAAAGAGAGAAGGAAGGAAGAAGAAAAGAAGGAAGCTACTGCTAGATACCAGTTAGGAAGAGATAAAATAGAGAATGCTTTTAAGAGACAAAAGTCTATTAAGAATCACATTTTCTGGGAAGATTAGATAAAGGTTAAATGCTTCTCATGTACGTTGTCTTTTTTCCAAATAATGTCAAAGAATGACAGGGTCAAAAGGAAACAAGCAAATAAGATGAGCCTATGAGAGTTTTCCCTTTAGGTCAGTGCATGGTGATAGACATGGGTGTGGTTTTACTTTTTGGCATGTGGAAAGCCTGCTTTTTCAGCACCCTATATTAAAGAGGCTATTTTCCTTCCAGTGAAGAAATTTTTATTGCCTTCCAACCACTCTCTCCTTTCTCCCCTCCCCATTTGACCATTTTCTGCCTATTTCAGAATATCTAATATCCTAAATGCATTTATTTATATACTGAGATGATAATTTAGGAAATGTTTTGTGGAGTCGGACACTATGAAAAGAATCAATCATTGTCTTAGACTGAGTCTGTCTCTAGGCGATTAGTCCTTGAAACCTTGAATCAAGTTATCACAACAAGATGTACTTTCTGGCTGAGTTACATTTATCTTCCAAGTTGCACCTAGCATGGGGATGTGAAGGTGAGCTGAATTTTGCATTCTGCAGTTACAAGGCTGAGCCTTCATTTCCTGTCCTTGAATATAGTGTCTGGCTATAAGTTCTAAAATTTCCTTTTCAAGAGGAGGCAAGGAATAGTTCACCTCATGGTTTGTAGAGGTTTCAGTGCACAGTTGGCAGGTTCCAAGGTTTGGCGACATGACAGAGGGTCACTGTGGAGGAAATATTGCCCATGGAAGTTCAGGCAGAACTCCCCAAACAGCAGGTAGCAAACTTCCCTTTCCCTTTTATTCCAAGAAGGCTACAGGCCTTTTGGGAGGTGCCATGCACACACCTGGGATGGGCCTTCCCACTATCCACAGTCTGAACTATTCTAAACCCATCAGTAGACTAATCTAGTGCTACATCCCTTTAATCTCATTATCACATACCCTAATACAGTACCACAAACCCAGGATTGAGCCACCTCTGGAAATCCCCACCAATGTGCCCATGAGGCTCTGCGGAGACACCTGGATACAGTCAAAACAAAGAGCAAAAATTATAAATTTTAACTGTCATATTAATGAACTTTTAATAGTTGGTGCTTTTTATATTGTGGAATGCTTTTCTTAACTCATTTATAAGAGCTTTCTCCTTTCTGTTTTAAAATTTTATAATTTTGCCTTTGATGCTTGTGTCTCCCACACATTTTTATTTCATTTTTCCATATGATATGATATAAAAGTTGAGATACATTGTGTAATGCAACATTGTCCAATTGTTCCAGGATCATTTGTGAAGAACATAACCTTTACCCTACAGAATTACTTATGAAATATTTGACCATATGTATGAGAATTAAATAGGGCTTTTACTCTGATGAGTTGATATGTGTGTCTATTTTTGTATCACTATGTTTTAGAAACTATGCCTCAGAGCAAACATTAAAATTGCTTTAAACATTAATTGTCCTCCTTCAACACTGCTTTAGTAAATTTAGGTCTCTGGCATTTCTCTCTGAATTTTAGAAACTTCTTCATTTGTACAATAAACTGTGCTGGAATTTTGACGAGGAGTGTATTAAATTTATAGATAACATTAAAAGAATCGCTATCATGACAATCTTTCTTTCAATTTATGATACTTTCACTTAAGTCATTTATATAGGTCTTCCTTAATGTTTCTCAGTAAATTTTTTGAGGATTGTACAGAGGTGCTGCAAGTGATGTATTGATTTTTAAATATTTCAGGTTTTATAGGATTATTATAAATATTACGTTATCTTAATTTTTAACTGCTCTCTGACAGTATATGCAAGGACAGCCTCATAGATATCAAGAGAAAATAAGGCAATAAAAGATAAATCATTATGCACAGTATCTTTCACTAATACCATTTTACTAAAAACTTAAATAATAAGTAACAAGTGAAAAGAAAAATGTATTACAAAAAATTTGGATTCCTTGTAGGATGGAAATGTTAGCATAATCTTCAAAATATTTTCATATTCACAGACACTATAAAAAACATTTCCTAAGTTGTCATCTTAATATATAAATACAAGCATTTCGGATGTTAGATATTGTGAAATAGGAAGAAAATGTTCAAATCGGGAGGGGGAAAAAGAGAGAGGGTGTTTGGCAGGAAATACTATTTTCTTCACTGGAAGAAAAATAACTTCTTTAATAAAGGGTGCTGGAAAAGCAGACTTTCCACATGCCAAAGAGTAAAACCAGACCCATGTCTATCACCATGCACTGAAATAAAGGCAAAATGGATCAGAGATCTAAATATTAAAACTAAAATCCTAAATCTACTGGCAGAGAAATTTAGTGGACATCTTGAAGACATAGAGGTAAGCAAAAAGCTCATCAACGAAAACAAACTGCATGAGAAGTACATCAGGAAATCAACAACTGGGATCTTATCTTATTAAAAACTGTGTGGACCTAAAAATAAATCACCGACAGAGTAAAAAGAAAACCCAGAGGGGAAAACTTTATGACACTCTAGTCAATCCTATAAGAACCTCATTTCAACCTTCTTCCCTTTAAACGATGTCCACTAAGAGTCTCGCAAGGCTTCCTAGGGGAAGGACTCAAGTGGTATGGAGAGAAACACCAGGACTCTGGGCTGTCCTGTAGGGGCTTGTGATGTAGCACACAATCCTTTGTCATTCACTGGTTAACTTTAAAAAAGTAGAGGAGAAGATCTCCTTCTCAATCTCTTCATATTTCCATTTTAGTCACTTAGGAACATAAGAGGATATCCATAGCCTTCATTTCAGAAGCTTAATGACTAGGAGGTTGAGCACTGAAACGACAGACCGTAGAATAGCAGGACACTGAAAATTAAATTAGTACCCGCGGGCCCAGTGTCTTTTAAGTGAGGGCAGAGTACAGTGCATTATGTCGTTTCAGAGGGAAAAACAATGATAGCACCTAAAACTGTGTAGGTTGTTAGAGTAAGAAGATTGCCCACATGTAGAGCAGGCAGATGATTTGGTTTTGTGGACCCTTTTCTCCCCTTTCTTTTGTACTACCTACTTACATGTGCAAGGACCACTATAATGTCGGGCAGGGCATTCCACCAATTTCCAAATGCTCTTTTGCAGCAACCTGACACAGAAAATTGAGTTCCGATACAGAGAACAATAAAGGTCAATAAAGAGAAGAGCAGAATATCAAGAACAAGAGAATTTAGACATCCTTTTTCGTAGTGGTGCATTCTGGCATGTGCTTGGATCCCCTGCACTCTGGGAGGCTGAGAGCAAGGACCACATGTTGAAGTGGATTCGGGCAAGTTAGTGAACTAGTGAGACCTGGTCTCCTAAAAGAACTATTTTAAAACGGCTACAGATAACGTTAGTGCAAAAAAAATGGCTTCAAACTGCAACCCCATAAAATGATAAGTAGAAATCTTTTTAAAATAAATGAAATGAAATGAAATTTGTTTCCCCTCCTGTACTACATGTATAAAGACACTTTCTTGGTACAGCAAATATGGGCATGGTGGTGATGATGATAATGACAGAAATAATGATGATCTGCTCTTGCAATTAGGCAAATACTTAATGAGTATTAATGAGTGTCAGGCAATGTGCCAAGCAAAGATGTGTGTTCAGTTTTATGCAACAGAAAAGCTTGTGGTGTGAATGTCAGTTCCCATGCATTGTGAAAGAGTGATTGAAATTCTGAGGAGTTAAACAATGTGTTGCTCAAAACAGTGAAACAATTAATCGAGGAAAACACCTTGACTTAAAGTGATGAGATTAGCTCTGTATATCCCAAGATTTAGACAACATCATTTCGGGAGCCAGACCTACTGATTACATGTTTTGAAATGCTATATTATGTTTAACTCTATTCTGTTTTCTTTTGCTGTGTTTTGTTTTGTTTTGTTTTGTTCTATTCTGTTTAAAATAAAAAAAATGGAGATACAAATAAACCAAAGTGATATGGTACTGCTAATAATTATATGTATATTGCTGACACTAGAAGAAAGAAAATATCCTATCACCAAAAAAAAATGTACTTTATTCAGCAGGTGAAAGTTTAGTTCTAATTTCCCAGGTGACAGAAATCCCTGCCCAGGTGATAGAGAGGCTCAGGAGACATCATCGGGTGGGACGAAGGGAGAGATGCGATTTCCCCTGGCTGGAAGAGAGGAATCATCAGAGGCACATTACAGGTGTAAGGATGAAGAAGGTTCTCCTGTGTTCATGAAAGGCTTTGAGGAGGAGACGAAGGTGCCGCTGTAGAAGGAGGTGAGCCAGAATTCCTTCCCTTTCCATGATCCCAGGAATCCTGATGGTGCTACTTGCTCTTGGGCGGGCACTTCTGCTGGCAGGGTGGGGGAGGTTGCACAGGAGGGCATTGCTGCTGTGGAGGCGGGCACGGCTCAGGGCACTTTGGAGGTGGGCACGGC
>RJWT010052748.1:0-10520 GCA_004365215.1 Cuniculus paca | reverse complement strand
TATATTCACAAAGAGGTCTGTGATACAAATGATCGTTGTACCACTAATAGTAACTTATTCTTTAGTTAAACTTAGGATGGTAAAAGCTTTCATTGTTTCCACTTATTCTATCTGTTTCACCATACTTTATTGTATTTTGCAACAATCTAAACTTCCTTAATTCAACAAGCATCAGTTGGGATCTTTCTTTCTTTCTTTCTTTCTTTCTTTCTTTCTTTCTTTCTTTCTTTCTTTCTTTCTTTCTTTCTTTCTTTCTCTCTCTCTCCTTCCTTCCTTCCTTCCTTCCTTCCTTCCTTCCTTCCTTCCTTCCTTTCTTCCCTCCCCCCTCCTTGCATGCCCCCTCCTCCCTTTCTCTTTTTCTTCTTCCCACTCTCTTTCTTCCTTTGTGAAAAAAATGTTGAGACATCTCTCAAGTCTCTTAATATGCATATTAATATTACTGTATTGCCTATTCTTGGATATTGCTGAATTTTCAATTTTAACTCAAGACTAGTCAATATTGGACAGCAATCAACTTTCTAACTTTCCATCAGTTCCCTCTATCTTTCTTAACTGTTCTGTGAAACAGGACCAATCTTATTTCCCCAAACTTTCCTTTACTCCTCTTCCTTCTACATATCCTAAACTCCATTTAAAATGTCTCTGAGACTTTCTGCCGGTTGTAATACTATAATGACTTTAAGGCTTAACTCAAATGGTCTTTCCTCTGCCTAACCTTACTTTCTTAACGTAGAATGATTATAATGACAGCCAACATTTATTGAAGGTTTAAGATGCACCAAGCACAATGCTAGGAAGTTTTGGGAAAATATTTAAAACAAAACTTTTCATCATTGAAAGGATTAAGTAGGGTTAGCCTCTGTAACAAATAAGACAAAGCAAAACAGAAGTTTGCAGTGGCTCCACAAAGCTGAAACTTTCAAGTGTGGTAGCACACGCCTATAATCCCAGCACTTGGGGGGCTGAGGCAGGAAGATCTCCATGAGTTTAAGTCCAGCCTGGGCTACATAAGTGAGTTCAAGGCTAGTCAGGACTGCATAATAAGACCCTGTCTCAAAAAACAGAAAACAAAATAAAACAAAAACCAACAACAAAAAACAAAAACTGAAACATATGTCTCCTAAATGTAAAGTCTAACTAGTATTTCTGATACGATAACAACACTGATAAGAAGATAACAACAGGGGATTTAGGAACTTGGTCCTTTCCATTTTGTGCCCTTATCATCCTTAACAAGCATCTTCTTTCCCCACCATTTCTGAACTTAGGCACATCCTCAGCCTGAGCTGAGATAACCCTACCAAACATCCCCTGAGGACAGGCTAGCCTCAAGGTAAGACATGCTCTACTCTGTCAGATCACAGCCTCTCTGCTCACTTTGCACTCATCCCGTATCCCCACAGAGATTCTGCCTAACACTATTTGCTCCTGTCTTTAAAATGAAAACCACTTTCTGCTTGACTTTGAAGTATTTGCAGGTTTCTTGGTCAGAGTCTTCTCTCTATTGCCACAGTCCTTTTCCTTGCTCTTGCAATAATCCTTTTTTTAAAAAATTTTTTATTTTTTTTATTTTAAAGAGAATAGAGCAAAACAAAACAAAACAGAACAAAACAATGCAAAAGAAAACAGAATAGAGTCAAACATAATATAGCATCAATAATCTTTTAGAATAAAATCTCTCCCAGGAAGTCTGCATTTGTTTTTTATTTGACTGGAGAAATTCGAAGCCAGAGTTTTGAACTCCTTCTGCTCTCTCCTATGTCAGAAATGCCTCACTGTCTGACACGTGCGTAGTGTTCCTACCCTTCCAAGGTGTAGGGTTGTTGTGTCAGGAAAGAGCTAGCCAGTATGGCACTACAGCTTTCAGCCCCTTGCTTTTAGGGTTAGGAGCAAATCACTTATTGGAATGTGAATGTATGCAGTGTTTCACTGGAGGCAGAGCTGGCTGAGTATCTGGTGTACCTTGCCTTCGTTCTTCTTTTTTTTTTTTTTTTTTTTTTTTTTTTATACCGGGGGTCAAACTCACGATCTTGCACTTGCCAGGTAGGCACTGTGTTGCTGAGCTACATCCATGGCCCTTGCCTTCCTTCTTTTTCCCCTTCAGGAGAATTTAGAAGGTGCCAGCATCATAAAAAAGAAACCCTTTGATGTCACTCTTTAAAGAGAAGAGGCATCTGAGTAGAAACATCTGGATTGGGCTTTTGAAACTGACAAGTGACAGAAAAATACATCTCTCAACATTGTTCATTTTTCATATGGGTATCTTTTTTATACCACCTTTAGAGTACTTATTGCATCTTACTAACATTACAATCAGTCTCTCTCACATTGTATGTTTTTAAGGCAACCATGGGTTTGTTAATGGACAAAATTTAGCAATTTCTGGCATATGTCAAAGGTTGAATCTTCTGAGTGAATTATTTTCAAAACAATCTTGTCACACAGGCAGGACAAATATTTGTTTTTATTGCAGCAGTAATACAAACATTTGGAAAACTAAGTTCAAAATAAATTTTGATGTCCTCATTTTCTCTGTTACTATATTTGTGTATTTTGTTTTTAATGTATTTTTGATATCTTCAAAAACAGCATACTTGCCTTTTTGGTAATTTTGTAACTGAATTTTATAACATAGTTTATTTTTGCATGTTAGTACTTTGTCTCCATGACCATTGTTTTTAATCCCTTTGATAGAAGTGAATATACTATAATTTATTTGTGCACTCCCAATATATACTGTGCAAATATAACCTCAATAAAAAATTCTTATTCACAGAGATGTTCTTCTTTACAGAAGAACGAAGGCAAGGTACATGTATTTATTTATAACCTGTCCTTGGAATTAATCTTCAAATGTAATGTGACTATGTCAAAGAACATGAACATATTTATTATTGTTGATACATACCACCAAATTGCTGCTTAGATGTGGAATATCTTTGTTTAGATTTATATAAATTGTCTCATTGTTCTAAATCACATCTTTCATTATGCAGAAGAGAAATGCTTTTGGATTTTTTTCAGTTGTTTCTTCTTTTGTGAATTTGCTATTTCTATTCATTTTAACTGATTTTATTCAGAAAACTGTACTGTGCCAAGCAATGTGCTGGAGGGAGGAGTGAAAATGAGAAGTCTTTGCTTGTAACAATTGTTCATCCTAGTAGGAAGAGAAGGAAAATCAACAAATAAGCAAGTAAGTGATGTATGTCACAAGGTCCATGAGGGAAATTCATGATTGGCGAGTGCTTTATTTTGGGTGGCTGGGGAATCCTTTCTGTAAAGAAATTTTAGCTGCGATGTGAAAAATATGAAAGAACTAGTCATGATAACTCACTGTTCAAATATCTGGAAGATGTGAATTGTGAATGAAGAATGAAGAAGTACAAAGGAACGGAAGTGCAGCTACTTTTGCTGAGTTCTCCTCCTCTGATCGGTACAGCCATACATGAGTGGTCAGTTTGGAGGAAGGAGTGCACACTGAATTTTAAACTCAGCTTCTCCCTCAGCTAGCCACTCTGTGCAAAGTATACCCATGCAACTTCATGCTTACCCATGCCTACTGCTTCCTTAGTTTCTACCCCTGCATCTTCTTCCTTTTCATGGTTTCTGATGCCTAGTACTCTTGTATTCTAAGCCCACTGAAGGTTTTTCTGGGTAAATTCTTTCAATTTTGTATTTACTATTTGATTTTCTGATTAATTGTCAAGTTATTTCATGGAAATGAGATTCTGATTGATCAAACTGATCTTATTTGGAAAGAGTCTTTCACTGCAAGTGATCTTGTAAGTCTAGAGTTTTGGCTGTTTTTGGATCTATAAAACACCTCTTTGGACAGTAAATGAGATTACCTGAAATCCAAGGTAGTTACCTAGACTTGCCTTCTTGTAAGACTTTGGGCAGGTTGGCACCATTAGTGACTTATTTAGATCCAGTTTGAACTAATAGATGTTATTTGTATTTATATTTTGCCTTTCTATACAGGGAATTTAGAGAAGCAGAAACAAAAGCAGACACAGCATACATGATGATGTAATCAGACAAAAATATAAATAAAAGAATAAAAAAATCAGAGAAATAGAAAAGAGCACAAATGATTTGACCACTGTGGCTAGCATGGTTGCTTAAATGTGCTTCGTATTTGTTCCCAAGCTTTTTGATAGTCAAAGAACAAAGAGAACTGAAATAAATTTTATATTTAATTTTAGAGGAAAGTAAATTACTGTATTTGTCAATTTATTGGTGCCAGAGACATTAGGACTATGTTGAAAGTTCTGGCAGGAGCAGAAATCAAAATGCATGTAGGTCATCTGTCTTCACTAACTTTTTAATTCAGCAAAGTATGTTTAATACTTGCTTCATTGCATTATAACTCAGAACAGAATTTCCAGATAAATGAATCCTCATGGATTACGACTAGTATTTCCCTTGATGAACATGTATTAGCATTCACAGAAGCAATTCTTAGCAAGCCAAGTACTGTTACATGAAGTGACAAGACTAACTTGAATGTGTCCCACCTGCTCAGATCTTTGTTTCAAGGTCTGAAATAGTTGCAACTTATCTTGACTTCCATGATCAACTAGTTTCCTGAGAAGAGATTTTATGAACTTTTTAAACTTTCTGTCAGTCCAGGCCATGACGATGGGAAGAACATTGACCTGAGTGTAAATAAGGCTCTATTTAAGGTCAGATCTTGCAACTGATTTACGTTATGTGGTTTAAATTTCTCTTTAAGATTTTTAAGGGGCCTGGAAGCAACAGTATTTCTTAGTGCTTAACTCAGAATCATTACTGGAGGGATTATATCCCTTACTTACTAAATACCAGGATTAGCCCTGGTATTTTGCATTTTAACAGATATTTAGATACTCACTTTTTAAATATTATTTATTTTTAATTATAATTTTAACCAAACATAATTATGGAGTGCAGTGCTATTTTCACATGCTTCTGATGCTAGTCCAAGTTTGAAAAACTATTTTATGATCTCCTAGATCATTTCCAGCTCAGTATTTATTTCAGTCACACTTCTGAGAAAATAATTATATCTTTCCTTGTGGTGGAATTTTTCCGCCATACAGTATGAAAAATGAATACAAAGAAAAAGTAAGACAAGAATTTTATTCCTATTTAGACACATAGGCAATTCATTGTTGAGAGAATTATTGTGCTCAAACCTCCAGGTAATTTCTACATTGTCATATTCAATAGCTGACACAAGTAAAAGCCACTTTGTTGAAATATTGACCCAATGGTAGCTGGAGGCTTCTTTTGAGAGAGCTATAAAATAGCAAAAAGAAGCTTCAGTCAAAAATTTAAAAATAAGCTTCAAGTATGTCTAAATATCTGTGAGATAGTCATTTTGATTATTTACAGACAGTTGACTTCCATGACGATTACATTTCTAAGATAATTATCTCTGCTGCAACCTGGTGTTCCTCATGCTGTGTACTGCGTATAAACTGATGGAATGGTCTCTCATTTTGCCTCTGAGAAGGACAAATTTGAGCTAGGCTTTTTCAGTAGTGTTGCACTGCAGTGCAGTATACATACTAAATATTTACTATGTGCAAGATTTTTTCTTAATTTGAGATACAAAAGCTCATTTAATCTTTACAGCAACTTAATGAATCCAATCCACATACGAGAGTAGAAGACTCTGGTTCAACGATGCTATACAGTGTGCCCTGTGCCACATAGCTAGTAAGTGGAGGAGCCAGACTCAGAAAGTGGTTTTGATTTGCTGGCATTGAGAGAGCATGCACGAGGAAAAAAATCCCATATTAGAAAGAGGTGTAAGAAAGCAAAGTGTCATTTTACTAAGTGATCAGGTCACTTGCTATGAGTGATTGCTCATGATAAACTCAGTCTCACCCTGACCTTGGCTTCCAGTCAACTACCTAGACACCTATACTGATGACCTTTTCCTCTCTGTTTTCCTTTACCTCTGAGAAGAGATAAAATTGGTGGTCCTCTAAAACTCAGAGTTAAGGTGAGGTTAAAATCTAATTAGCAATGCAGAAACATAAGAGTTAATATTTTCACCCTGGATTGCTGAACTAGGGAAATCACAAGTTCAAACACAGACTAGACAGCTTAGTGAATTAGCAATACTTTTTGTCAGACAAAAAAATAAAAAGGACTGAGATGTAGCTTAGTGCAAAGGTCCTGGATTTGATCTTCAGTACTATCACCATCACCACACACAAAAAAGAGTTAATATTTTGGGGGATCAGTTATTATGACATGAGCAACAACTAATGGGCAATATTCTGATAAGAGGGTCAAAAAGTGGAGAAGGGCTTTACTTCTAAGGTAGATTTGCTCTTTGGGCATCTATCATTAAGTCTCCTTGATCCTTGGTCTCATCACATCTAAAGTAAAGGATTGAATTAAAAATCAGTGCTTTTTACTATTTTGTTCTTCGGAAAGAGGAGGTCAATAGGCAAATTAAAAACATGCACAATCTATGCTGCTTTTAGTGATTTACTGGGCTTATTAAATACTTAACAAGCCTTGCATCAAAAAAGACTGCTATTATTTTATTTTATCTTTTTAGTTTCATTAAAATTCCTAAATTAGTTTGATTACATGATTTTCCACTCTTTTTTTTCTTCCAAAGATGAAAAATATTTCATGGAGGACACTATTGGGAATCCTAGATTATATGATTTGATACATTAGAACATAACATTCTATAATTTTTCAAAGTTCTTACTGCTGGTTGAATGATCCTTGTGAAAGAGCATAGGAAGAAAACACCGTTCCCAATGTATCTAAGCCCATGGGTGTAGGGTAGCAAAATAAGAGAGGGAAAAAATGCGTGTCTCATTCAAGGCTTAGTCCTGACATACGTTGAGTGAAATATGTAGTGCTGAATTGAATTGAATGTCTACAGAGAGTTTTCACTTCCTAATTGCCAGAAGAGTTAACATCTCAATTAGAAAAGAGCTCCTCAGACAAATACAATTAGCCGGTCTCTAATTGTGGATGAAATTCTCGGAAGAAATCTGTTGTAACTGTCAGTCCACCAACTAGGAGCATCTAGTTGTAATCCTGTCCGTGTATTCCCTCCTTTGGTAGCAAAGCTTGCTTAATCCTCAAGATTTAAAAACCCATTTCTACCTCTCCCTAAAAGGACAGTGAGTGAATCACAATTTATCTATTTTTTATTATAAAAAGCAGAAAAAACAAGATAATAAGAGGGTATCAATAATTAATACATTGCCTATTGTTATCTTCAGAATAGTTACTCAGGATATAAGATATAGGTATAAGATATGTTCAAACAATATTAGCACAAAACTTTCTTTCCAGTGAACTAAGAGAAATAACAGTATATCTATCTTAGCTAATACATATATATATATATATATATATATATATATATATATATATGTTATTTTTGTTTTCTGTTTCCCTTCCTTCTTTTCTTCTTTCTCTTTCACAGTTTCTCTTTTCTTTTGAACAGTTTCTTCTCAATTCACAATATCTATTGTACATTTTGGGTCCTATTTGCTTGTCGAGCTTCTCACACTAGTGAGACTATATGATGTTTATACATGTGGGTCTGATGTATTTCAGTTGTGAGTATGGTTTTTAGTTGCACCCATTTAACTATAAAAGTCTCCAGTTTACCCTTCTTTATGGCTAAGTAGTACTCCATTATATAGGAAAACCACATCTTTTTTATCCATTCCTCAGTCGATAAGTGTTTGCATTGTTTCCAAGCTTTAGCTGTTACAAATTGTGCTGCTTATAAACCGGAACACATATATCACTGTGGTATGATGATTTTAATTCTTCTGGGAATATACCCAGGATTAGAGGTCAAATGGGAACTCTAATCCTAGCTGTTTTAAGAAATGTCCACACTGATTTCCACAGTTGTTGCAAAAGTATACACTCCCACCAACAGTGGAAAAGTGTTCCTTTTCTCCCACAGTCTCTCTAGCATTTGTTATTATTGGTCAATTTCTTGATAATAGCCATTTTTTCTGGAGTGAGGTGAAATATCAGTGTTGTTTTAATTGGCATTTCTTGAATGACCAGTGATGTTGAACATTTCTTCATGTATTTATTTGTCATTTGTATTTCTTCATCTGAGAAGTATGTGTTCATCTTAGATGCCCATTTTTGGATTGGGTCTTTGAATTTGAGGGGCCTGATTTTTTTCAATTCTTTATATGTTCTAGATATAAGTCTTTTGAGGGACAATTGGCTATAATTTTTTCCCATTGCATGAGTTGTCTTTTCACTCTGTTGGTGGTTTCTTTTGCTATGCAAAAGCTTTTTAGTATGGTGAGATCCCATTTGTTGATTCTTTGTAGTACTTCCCACATGGTCTGGGTTTCGTTCATGAAGTCTCTGACTACACCTATGTCTTAAAGTCATCTACAATTTTCTCTTCCAGTAGATTTAATGTTTATTTTTTAATATTTGGATCCTTGATACATTTTTACTTTAGTTTAGTGCATGGTGATAGGCATGGGTCTAGTTTAAAACGTTGGCATGTAGAAAGTCAGTTTTTCCAGCACCATTTATTAAAGAGGCTACCTTTCTTCCAGTGAACATGCTTGGCCCCTTTGTCAAAGATAAAGTGGCTTGTTGTGTTTGGAGTTATATCTGTGTCTTCTATTTTGTTCTACTGATCCTCAGATTTTTTTTTTGCCAATACCATGCTGGTTTTATCATAGTAGTTCAGTAGTATAATTTCAAGTCTAGGATTGTGATGGCCCCTGACTTACCTTTGCTGCCCAGAATTGCTTTGGCTATTCTAGGTCTCTTCTGGTTCCAAATGAATTTTAGAATTGTTTTCTCTAATTCTATATGATATGCTATTGAAATTTGATTGGAAGTGCATTGAATCTGTATAGTAGTTTTGGAAGTATGGCCATTTTCACTATATTGGCTCTTCCTTTCCAAGAGCAAAGCATGTCTTTCCATTTCTTAATATTCTCTTCAATCTTCTTTTTCAGAGTACTGTAGTTTTCAATGTAGAGGTCTTTTGCATCCTTTGTTAGATTGATTCCTAGGTATTTCATTTTTTAAGATGCTATTGTGAAAAGTGTTGTTTCACTAATTTCTCTCTCAGTGAATTTGTTATTCACATACAGAAAGACTTTGACTTTCTAGTGTTGATTTTTTTATCCAGTTACACTGTTGAATTTGGTTATTAAGTTTAGAAGTCTTTTGGTGAAGATTTTGGCGTGTTCTACGTAGTGTCTGTCATCTACAAATAATGATAATTTAACTTCTTCCTTTCCTATCCTTATTCCTTTTATTTTTCTCTCTTATTTAATTGTTATGGCTAATGTTTCCAGAACTATACTGAATAGGAGTGGTGATAATGGACATACTTGTCTTATTCCTGATTTTAGAGTGAAAGATTTCAATTTTTGACCATTTAGCATGATGTTGCCTGTTGGTCTGTCTTAAATGGCTTTTATCAGATTGAGGTAAAGACCATCTATTCCAATTTTCTGTAGGTTTTTTTTTTTTATCATGAATTGGTGTTGGACATTGTCAAATGCTTTTTCTGCATCTTTTGAGATGATCATGTGACTTTGTCTTTGGTTCTGTTAATAAGGTTCTGTTACATTTATTGATTTGCATATGTTGAACTATCCTTGCATACTTGGAATGAATTCAACTTGTGCATAGTGTTTAATCTTCCTGATGATTTGTTGCATTCCATTTGCGAGTATCTTATTGAGGATTTTTGTGTCTATGTCCATTAGTGAGATTGGTGTGTAGTTTCTGAGTGTGGTTGAATTCTTCTCTGGTTTGGGAATCAGGGTAATACTTCCTTACAGGTGTGACTCTGGAAGTATTGCATACCTTTCAATGTCTTTAATGAATTTCAGTATTAGTAGCATTAGTTCTTCTCTAAATTTCTTATAGAGTTCAACAGTGAATCTGTGAGCACATGGGCTTTTCTTTGTTGGTGTCTTTAATTATATTTTCAATTTAGTTTGCTGATATCATGTTATTTAGAATTTCTATATCTTCTTGATTTAGTTTTGGCAATTCAATGATGTCTAGGAATTTGTCCATTTCTTTTGTGTTTTCTATCTTATTAGAGTACAGGTTCTTTCTTTCTATTTTGAAAAGAATAAAAGCAAACAAAATAAAACAATATAGTCAATCACAACAAAACGATGAACATGGTACATGACTTCTAAACAGGTTAAAAGGCAATCAATAATGGCTACCATAATGCCTCTTGTTATCTTCAATATAACTGCCCATACCATTAAGGGTAAATAAAATCAAACAAAATAGAATAAAATGAAACTAATCAGAACAGTGATGAGAATATGAGTTTCAAATCATGAATATAGATTAACAGTGGCCACTTTCTTCCCTTTTCAGATAATTCCTCCCCTTTGACTTTCCTAATATGTATTGTGAATTTTGGATCCCACTAACTCCTTCAGTTTGTCATACTAGGGAGACAACATGAAATTCACCCATGTGACTGTGCACCATTTCATCCATGAGCATGATCTCAAGTTGCC
>RJWT010052747.1:0-10521 GCA_004365215.1 Cuniculus paca | reverse complement strand
AGGGCAGGACTTCTGATCCATATCGGGGATCTAACCTGGCACTTTGTAGGTGTGCAGGAAAGGTTTGCTTCTCACCTCTTAACTGAGACCCATTGGGTGGAGTTGAAAGAAGGAAGCATCAAGACCCTGAATCACACATGACGTGTAACTGCTGTGTAGCAGGGGCGCTGGTGTGCTGTGGGGATTTTTAAAAAGTATAACAGTAGAGTCCTGGTCCTCACGTGGCTTATGATCCAGTTAAGAAAGTAATTGCATGAAGCTGTAGGCAACAATACAAGGTCCAGAAGCCATTCTGCTTTGGAAAGGACTCTGTGACTCATTGAGCACTAACTGGGGTGATAACCAAGTATTTAATGCCTTGTGTGGCCTGGCGTGGCATTAGTCTTTTATGGTAACGCTATGAAGCCCTGTTCACAGTTCTGAGGGCTGATGCCAGGCACGAACCAGGTGGGTCTTCTGCTCAGGGTCTTGCTTGGCCACCACCAGGAGGCGCACGAAGTGTCAGATTGAGCTCATCATCAGCTGGAGGGTCGGTGAGGGGAAGGGCTGCTTTCCAGCTTGCTCAGGATGTTGGTAGAATGTGTGTCCTTGTGATTGTGATATTAAGGCCCCTGTTTTCTTTCTGTACAGGCCAGGGGCCTCTTTCAGCTCCCAGAGGCCACCTAGGTCCTTGCTGTGTGGCCTTCTCATAGGTCCTCTGGCTACTTTGCTGCTGGCTTCTTCAGGCCTCCCAGAAGTGACATTCCATCACCTTTACCCTGTTCTATTAGCTTGAAGCAGGTCACAGATTCCACCCTAGCTCGAGGGAAGGAGAGTATCCACGGACATGATTCATGGGAGTTGGGAAGTCACTTAAGGTGTGCCTAACTGCAGGGACAGGCCAAGAGATTGGACACCCTGCTGCTCAGAATAGATCCTAACCATCAACAGCCATGCACCTGGATGCAGGGGACTGGGAGCTGTGAGCACAGGGAATAAATCAGTCCCGAGCAGGAAGGTCACCGCAGGCCAGGGGCAGTGCCCCTTTGTCCAGTAGAGGAGGAAGCCCTAGTTCCTTTTGATCTCAGTCACTTTTCTGGTCACTGGGACAATATACCTGACACTTGCAACTAAAAGGAGAGGCTTATTTTGGTTTACATTTCAGTCCCTAGTCAGCTGGCTCCAGGGTGGCGCGGTATGGCACAGGGGTAGAGCAGAGGAATAGCTAGCTGCTCACCTCACGGCAGACAGGAAGCAGAGAGCATCAAGGGAGGAGCTGGGACGGGAACTCTAACCTTCCGGGTCACACCCTCGTGACCTGGCTCTTCCGACCAAGTCCGCCTTCTAAGAGCAGGTGAGTAAGTACCCCCGGAATCCAGTCACCTTCCAAATGTCCTGCCTGTGATCACAGAAGGCTTGCGGAGGACACCTAGATATATGAACCGTAACACTTTCCATTCCTGTTTTACCGGGAAATCATTGCTTACGTTTGTGAGGGGGTAGAGAAAAGAGCTACCAGTTCAAAAACTGCAGTCAGGAACTCATTAATAAGGCTGAGACCAAACCTAGTATCTCCGTGCATTTTGTCTTAGACCTTGAGGGCTCTGTGTAGGCTGCCCAGCCCCGATAAGGCAGGGCTCTTCCTTTATTTCTGAGAGCGCTAATGGAGGTCTACCTGTCTGAGAAGAATTGGAGGCACAGTCATGAGTCACCTTCATTGATCACCTGTCCTTGCAATTGGCTTCTTACCTGTCTCCCAGACAGGGCAACCTTTTACTAACCAGGATCTAATTGGCACAAATGACTTTTTCCAACAAATTGGTAGCAGAGGTGAGACGAAAGGCCTTGGACAAACCCCGCCTCCTGGCCTCTGCTCCAAGCAACCTCTTGTTAAACGTGAACTTTTGTCCCTGCCGCCAGCAGACACCAGACAACATGGCAAGAGGACTGACAGGGATTGAGATGCTGCCCCAGATTCCCCTGTGCTGGCTGCATCTCTGTCAGCCCAAGAGCTCGTTCTTGTACACACATCTAGCGTCTACCCCAGGAGACTTCTAGAAGACAGGAACAGAGTACAGTGAAGCTCCCTCCACGTTCCAAGGTTCAACTGTCAGGGCAGGGAGAAGCAGGTCTAACTCACTGTGCCCACCTCATGCCACCCATCATCCCCCAAATGCTGCAGAGCTCAGAGCAGCATCCCCTCTTGCAGGGCTGAGAGATTCCAGCTTGTGCTGCCAGCCTGGTCATTCGTGCCATTGCCTCATTTGCTCAGAAGGGTTATTAGGGCCAAAGGGCCTGGTTTAGTAGAGCTGGGGCTTTTCTCAACGCTGCTCCTGGCCTGGATTTAGCTCCCTGTCCTGAGTTATCCCCAGCCTCCCGAGTCTGCTTCTCCTCACTCATCTATGAGTTTTGACACATTAGCTCCAAAAAAAAAAAAATATATATATATATATATATATATATATATATATATATATTATTTCAAGGGTACACCCTTTTCTTGTCCCTTTGGATCGAAGCATCTTGTTTTGCAAGTCATGTGAAAATCCAAACCAACTGTGTCATTTGATTCCCCTTAGCTAATTCTGAGTTTGAATTATGTGGACAGTGCTGTGTGACTACTGAGAAGATGAGTCTTCAGGAAGATAGAGATGCATTGAATAAGCTCGAAAAACAGTGCTTTTTGCCATTTTACGCATGGTAGAAATTCTCAGAGCAGGTGAGTGGGACCTGAATAAATAATATGACTCACAGGATCCCACTTCACCACTGTGTTTCATTTCACTTAATGAAATGATCCCCAAACCCAACGGTAAATACAAGCAATTCTGATCTCTTCTATGTCCCTGAGAGAAGAGGAAAGCCTGTTCCCAACTACCCACCTGCTGCTTCTGAAATCCAGTCTCCCCGTGCCTCCAGCTCCCCAGCCGCTGGCATTTGGAAGCAGCCCAGAGACCCCAGGCTCCCTTCTCCCTGAGGCCCGACAGTCACCGTCCATCCAAGGCTGGCCCCTTCCCATTTCTTCACATCCATTTCCCTGAGCAGGTGATACAGGGGATGTGCAGACATTCATATATTTTAATCCCACTATTGCCAAGACAGTAAATTTTAAGTTTTATCTGTCTCTGCTTCTCCCCTTCCATACCATGGTGTCTGTGGTGGGTTTAAAACTGGCTGACAAATTCTTTGGTGCCCCTTCTTGCAAGAAGTGGAGTCTGATTTCTTGTCCCTAGAGGGTGAGCTGCCCTAAGCAACTTGCTTCTAGAAAATAAAATGAAGCAGGAATGTTGGGTATAGGTCTTAAATGGTATTTAGGCACCCTTCTTTCTCAGTCTTTGATACTCAGTAGGAGGAGGCCAGCCATCCTGGCTGTTGATAGGGTCACGTGGGAGGAATTAAGGCCTCTTGCCAATAACGAGCACCCCATGAGAAGCCATCTTGGATGTGGACATGGTGCCATCTTGGATATGGACATGTCAACCCCTGTCAAGCTTTCAGATGATCACAAATCTGGCCAGTGGCTTCACTGTGGCCTGATGAACAATTCTATGCTACTGAGCCACTCCTAGATTCCTGATTCACAGAAACTTTGTGAGATAATAAGCATTTATTTTCTTACGCTGCTGAGTTTAGAGGAACGTTATGTAGTAATGGATAGCTAATACAGCACCATGTTTATTGGCTTGTAGGAATGACACTGCCACTAGTTTGAGAAGGTTTAGAAATGAACACATACACATGCTATACCATGCCACTCCACGTCAGTATCACACATGAGGTGTGCACACACACATTTAAGGGAGAGATGCCATTTCCAGAAATAATTTAAGCCCAGGTTGCTATGTGCCTCATGAGTAAACAGCCATATTGAAATCAAAATGAGAAAATGTTCAGTTTTTAAAGGGCATTTCAGCAGAGTCTTCTCTGGATATGGAAGAGGAGGGTAATCACCTCCACTTCCTCAGTCACCCCCAGTAACATGTTACAGTGACAATATGGTCTTCTGGCCTGTGTTTTGAGGTTGCAGCCAGACCTGAGGAAGAGGAGGACACTCTGAAGACATGTTATGGTTTATATCTAAATGTTCCCTTAAGAGTCTCATGTGCTCTGAAGAAGGGCTTTTGAAAGGTGATTGAAATGTGGGGGTGACTTGCTGTGAGGAGGTGGCGGCTGGTTGGAGGTGGGTCACTGGGGGCTGTGATCCAGAAAGGTCTATCTCCCTCCCTGGCTCCTGGCTTCCTTCTCTCTCTCTCTCTCTGCTTCCTGACCACCATGATGTGAGCATCTTTCCTTGGCCAGACCCTTCCACCATGACTTCCTGCCTTGGATTCAACCATCCAGGGGCTAAAAATGAGCCAAAATAAACCTCCCCTCCTTTAAGTTACGATGTCAACTATGTCATCCCAGTGCTGAGAAAATGATTAAGCCAACATCTAAGATAACTCATACATGTCTATTAACTGTCTGTCAACTCCTGGGTGGGGAGATGACCCTGCAGTCCCTTCTCTGTCTGAATACAACGCCCCTTGAAAAGGAGGGGAAGCACCAGCATTTCAGCTTTATTCCTGATAAGGGTTCCATCATGGATTTCCTAACAGTAACGCCCAAAACAAATCTGGTCACTGGTTTATGGCACAGACTAGCAAGGGCGCCTTTGCCCTGTGCGGGTGGCCCAGACGGCCTTCGGCATGTCCAGTTCCCCCGTGGTCAGGACATCTTGCTTTGTTGGGGCTGGAGAAAGTGAGGCCCAAAGCAAGGGGTCAGAAATACTATGCTCCCAGGGTGGGGGCTCCATGCATGGGGAGGGAAGCAGCGCAGAAGATCCTTTTCCGGCCAATGTCAACTCCTTAGGACCAAGAGACGCTTCCTTATCCTCGAGCAGCTGCATAAAGCTCAGACTTCCTGTCTCCTAACTCTATTTACAAGTGCTGCCCAGAGACCAGGGGAATATATTTTTAACCACTTGGAAAAAAAATCTTTTTGATATGAAACAGGCCAGAAGAAGGAAATCTGGCAGCACCTAGCGAGGACGCTTCTGCAGTTCAGTGACGAGGCCGGAGCCGGCGTCGCTCAAGCGCAGCCCGCGTCTCCCGTGCGATCCCGCTCTCCTTTTCAGCTGCAGTTTTATCAGCTTTGCACATTGCATAGCCCTAATGATAGTGAAACACAGTGTCATTCTGGGGTCCTGAAAGAAGCGGGTCAGCTTTACATTCCTTTCAATAGCAGAAAGTCAGGAGAATTTTCTGCTGCTTGGTATTCTCGGCCAACTGGAGTAACTGCTCTACTTACTGAAGATGACGCCCCTCCCATCCGCGCTCGCGTCCCCCACATTCCGCTGAGCTGGCGTTTCCTCTCTTCTGTTGACTGCCACAGCATTTGCATTTTCTGTCACAATAAATAACCCAGTAAAACCCTCCGATGAGTAGGTTCCAGCCCTGGCTCCTTCTAAGCACGGACTCATGGACTGTGATTTACAATCACGAAGGCCAAGAGGAAAGGAAAAGTGGACGCTTGTAAAGGGAAAATAAGTGAGTTCAAACCAGTGCATGCTGAACTCAGAGGAAATTAAAGGCGTGGACGTGGCCTTGGATTTTCAGTGACCGCAGAGATCATGGGTGCAGTAGGAGGCCATGGGTGGAGGAAGCTCCCTTTCCAGGGACTGTGTCCAGCTGGGTCACCATTGCCCCCAGGACACCTTCACCAAAGGGCTCCTTAGTTCTGATACGCTGAAAGGGTCTTATAGAAGGAGAGATTGGCACTTGCAAGGTGTCAGGTGCTGGGCAGAGTGTCAGCTGCCCCTCCCCCCATTTATTTTCTTGATTCGTCTGTCTGTTTGTTTGTTTGCGACAGATTCTTGCTTTGTAGCCCAGGCTGGCCTGGAACTTGAGGCAATCCTCCTGCCTCAGCCTCCTGAGTGCTGGGATTACAGGTATGCACAATCACACCCATCCTGTTCTCTCAACTCTTCTATGTAGCAGACACATTTGTGTCTCCGATATACAGATCCGAAAATGGAGGCACAAGGAGGTTGAGGGCTTCTCTGTGTCACTCAGCTAGAGTGGCCGAACTAGGAAAATATGGGCCAGGGGAAACCTGATCAAGTTTGCAGCTAGAGCACAGACACAAATTCACCTCTAGAACAAGGTCACCAGATGACATGCAGGATGTGCAGTGAAATTCGAATTTTAGATAAACACTGGATATATACTTTAGTATAAGGATGGTCCACAGATTGTGTGGGTGGTGGCTCTCTCGTCCAGAACCCACACTTTGAACCTTTGCGCTGTTTTCAGGATTCTTAGCGTAGCCAGGGAGAGCAAGCTCGTGCACAATGTAGTTTGCAGCTTTGTGTGGTTTGCTCTTAATCTTGAAGTTTGTGTCTAATCCTAAACCACACTCAAGGTCAACTCAATTTGCAGAAGGCTCATCTCACTTGCCCAAGGTGGCAGGAAATAGTAATCATATTAGCTCTTGAGTGACCCTTGCCCAGTGCCAGGTGCCATTCCATTCATTATACCCGTTAACATCGGTCTGCCTAAATTCCGTGAGGCGGCCTGGGTCCAGCCCTCATCCCATTTCATAGATGAGGCACCATGACATGAGAGGCTAAGGGACTCGTCTGGACCTAAACAGCCAGCAGGTGGAGGAGCCTGGACTGAATGTGGAAAACTCTGACCCAGGGCCAAACACCACTTTCAAGCCCGCATTTTCCAGTAATCCTGTTTCACAGAAGCACAAGGGTATGAGGGAGGGCTCCCCAAGGCCAGTCCTTTTTGGTGTCCTCATGCTTTCCTGTATCCCTTACTAGTGGTACCTGATATGGGCCTCTCGCTGTGCCACCAGCCTACCACCTTCTCTGGTGCCCACAACAAGAGCAACCAGACTGGAGTCTAGAACCATGGTTGAAGGCCTGAAATCCTTGGGAGCCTCTTGTTCCACCACCTCATGTTCTAAGCAGGAGGCCAAGGCCCAGAGGGGATGAGTCCTGCCCACAGGCTGCACACCTGGGACCTCTGGCTATGCTTTATTTTTATAGTAGCAGATGCTGCATACACTCCCCCCAGCCTGCATCTGTAACCTTCTCAATTCCAAGTGACCAAGATCATGAAAGCCCAAGACCTTATGACTTCACTATGAAGCTCAGTGAGGGGACCTCTGAGGCTCCTTGAGCCCCTGGTGGGCCCACCTGTGGTCACACCTCCCTGTGACCCTGGCCCTCCTGTTCCCTGCAGTAGGAGCCCTAAAGTGAAACGTGGGCACCTGGAGGGAGGTAGCCTGAAGGTTTGCTTTATGGCAGATACTGCCTTAGTTGCCAGGCAGTGTGCTGTATTTTCCTTCCTTCTGCAAATCTTTAGTAACAGTCTGCTACATGTTACAGGCAGTGGTAAGCACTGGGCATTTGTTATGGTTGATATATTGTGTCAACTTGTGTAGTTTAGAAGTTTAGCTAAGAGATTCAGCAAGAAACTGGGATCCTTACTTTGTAAATATCCTCATCCTGTGCAAGAGGAGGGCACAGAGGTGGTATGAGCACTATATCCGCCCTGGGTGTGGGGGTGACCTGAATACAATATGAGGGAGGAACAGAGGCTTGTTCTACCACCTTTTGCTCTGACTGCTTTTGCTGGCTGCTGCCTTGAAGTGTTGCCCCAGTGCCATGCCACCCCGCCTTAGAGTCAGCTGATTATGGACTGAAACCTCCACAAACTGTAAGCTAAATAAACCTTTCCTTCCTTCATATGAGGTGCTGGGTATTTTATCCCAGCAACAAGAGAAAAGTAACCAAGACAGCATTCAATGTCTGCCCAAAGATCCACAGGTCCTGTTTGTGTGGAGCTACTTCTGTAAGGACACTCAGAAACTAGTGGTCTCCAGAGAATTTGGATCATATCCCAAATGTGACTGGCAGACCATGGTTTGTAATTGTTTGGAGGATCAACTTTTGAGAAGCTAAACAATGTCATGGAACTTCTCAGTGGAAAGGTAACTACATGAAAGCAATTAAAAATACATCCAGAATCTGACCAGCTCTATCCTGGTTCAAGTCGCTCTTGTCCCTTGTCTTGACTGTTGCGGAGGCCGCCTGATGATTCCCTGGCTGCTATCTTGATTCTCCCGTCTGTTCTCTGCTTTGTGGCTGGAGGATTCAGTTAAAATGTAAGTCAGGTCAGAGGAAAATCAGGGCTTCCCACCATTCACAGAGGTAGTGCGAGATCCTTACAGTGAGCTACCAAGGATACACACACGCATGCACACACACACACACACACACACACACACAGCCTCATCACCCAACCTCTCTACCCTGCTCACTTGGCCTGGTCACTTTGGCCTTGTCCTTGCTATTTCTGTATTCCCTGGGTGTGGACAAGCAGGTGACGGAATGAACCAGGACTCTGAATGGCCCTTGGGAACAGAGCTGTCCCATGGCCTAGGCCAGGCATCTCCAATCTTCTGCCCAAAGGCCACATACAGGTCTCGACATCCAGCAACACAGACCCATGAGATCCTAAGCTTTTAACATCATTGTGTGTTTTAGCGACATTTTTCGTGACTCAATTACACAGTGCTCAAGCATGGGTCATGTAGGTGACAACAGAACCTAGGAGGGCATGGAGCCAACTCTGCCTCCTGCTCTGACACAGACAGTGGGTCGAATCATAAATATTTTTTAAAATTTTATAATGAAAATCGGTTTCTTAAAAAAGGAGTCTTATTAGTGATATACATTAGCAATATTATATGTTTTATATGCAGCCCAAGACAGTTCCTCTTTGCTCCGTGTGGCCAAGCAAGCCAACAGGCTGGTCCCTTTCCAGACTGTTAATAGGTAGACCAGTAAGCTGTCTCTCGGAGTCTCTGTTTTTGCATATCCTACACCGTGCTCCATCCAGGGGCTGGCAAACTAAGGCCCCTGAGCTATGTCTGGCTCCATCTGTTTTTATAAAGTTTTATCAGAACATAGCCACCTGCACACATTTGTCTCCTGCCAGTGGCTGCTCTCACTCCAGCGTAGAGCTGCATAGCCACAGCAGAGGTTCTGTGACCAGCAAAGCCTTATTTGTTCACTCACTTGTTATAGGAAATGTTTGGTGGGCTATAAACAAAATATACTTGCTCTTGTCATTGCTCATGTGAAGACGAGAAAGTTCTCAAATAAAGCAGGCTATTCAAACGGCAAGTGAGGGTTTAGCTGAATTCAAACCCAGAACCGTCCAACTCTCAAGCTCAGACCAAGTAGCATCTGAGATTGACCAGGCTAAGAAATGAAATCATGTCCCTAATTTACTTGACTTTCACACTATTATGTTTCTGAATTTTTCCTCCCATTTACCTACTGTTTTGCGTGGATCTCACCATACTGAGTAGTGAGTAAGCCACGCCCAGGCTGGCCGGGTAAACGCCGTCTAATCAGACAAGATAAGCAGTCTCAGGAGGTCACTCAGGCTGTTGTGACCAAATGCACACTCAGCCTTCTGGAGACTTTGAGTCCTTGGGGCAGTGAGGGTGGGGGTGGAGGGTCCTCGCATGCATGGAGAATCTTCCGATACAGCCTGTCCCCTGCCCAGCCCTGATTTGTTCTCTGATGTGGGACCACTGAGGTTAAGTTGATCCTATCCATTTGAACTAAGTGATTTTGGACAGGTGCCTCAGTTTCCTGTCCTGCAAATTGAGGGTCACAATAGTACCTGCCTGACAAGCCTGCTTCAAGGATGACGTATGAGAGAATGAATGGAAAGCACTTGGAACAATGCGTCACATTTAGTAAGTGTTCATCGCGCAGCAAATACCAGTTGGGCTGCCGCTGCAGTCAGCCACAAGACGCCACATGGAGAGGGCCATTTGGTGAGCCTCTCTTGGCCGCTGGGGGCTTTGACTTGGAACACATGCGGGCCATGTCACTATCTCTGCAGAGTCCTTGGCCTCCCCAACCTCTGGAGCTCACCTCTCACACCCAGGAACTTGGATGACTCCTTTCTACTTTGCTGGTCTTCCTCTCACACCCTCCTGGATCGGAAGGAAACAGACCTGCCGCTTCCTCTGGGTCACAGCTCCCTTCTCCCTCTCACGGTGAAACTCTAGGGTCTAGACAGCCAAGCTCCAGTATAGTAATGAAGCTAAGGGAATTCAGAGGATCCCGACTGTCAAGGCTGTTGTCGTGCTAAAGAGGTGGAGGTAGTTTAGAGACTCTGGCTGATTAATGGCCTCTTTCTTCAGGGTAGGATGCCCCATCCTTGCCCAAGGGGCAGATAGGAATTACGATCATCCCTTTGGAGAAGCACTCTGGCAGATCCACTAGGTGGGGATATTGCAGAAGGCAACCGAGCACCAGATGTCTGATTGGCCTCAATGTCCTCAAGGTCCTTCCTTGCTGAGGGCACAGGCAGGAGCTGATGTCGTGGTAGTTAACGGAGAGCCAAGGGCAACCCTGGCTCCACAGCCTGGGGCCAGGCCTCTGGGCTCTGGGTTTCCTGTTGCCCCTACCCCCAACCCAAGAATAGTACAGGTCTAGACTGGGGGCTCTGCCAAGCAGGTACATCC
>RJWT010052746.1:0-10518 GCA_004365215.1 Cuniculus paca | reverse complement strand
ACTAACTATCATCATTGCCTGATTATTAAGTGTTTGAAAAAGCCTTGCTTTTGAGAAAATTGATATAATTTCACATGCTAACAAATAACAAATATACAATGAAACTTAGTTTAGCATGAATTCTACTAGAGTCTATATTTCAAATTAAATTTTAGTCATAATGCAAAAAATATACTAAAATATCCTACTATTAAACAATTTGTCCATTTATAAATGAATAATGTTATCCAAGAAGAGATAATCATAAGTATATGCACGCCAAACACCAGTGCAACGAACCACATAAAACAAGTACTAACAGACATGAAAAACCAAATATGCACTAATACAGTGGGGGGGGGGGCTCAGTACTCCACTCCCATAATTAGATACATCAACCAGATGAAAAATAAGCAAAGAAATGTCAGAATTAAACCAAACCTGTGATCAAATGGACCTGATAGATGTCTACAGAGTGTTCCATGCCAAAACATCAGAATACTCATTTTTTTTCAACCACACATGGGTTGTTCTCCAAAATAGATGACATACTAACCAACAAAGCATGTTTAAGTAAATATAGATGAATTGAAATCACCCCATGCATACTGTCTGACCATAGTGCACTGAAACTGGAAATCAATGGCAAAAGAACATGAAAAATACATAAACACATGGAAATTAAACAGCACCCTTCTGAACAACCGGTGGGTCACAGAGGATTTTAAGATGAAATTAAACAGTATCTACAATTAAATGAAAATTCCAATACAATATACAGGAACTTGTGGGATGCAATGAAAGCAGTCCTAAGGAGAAAATTTAAACTGATGACCTCTCATATCAGAAAAATGGAACAAGCTCAAATAAACAACCTAATGCTGAACCTCAAACTTCTAGAAAAAGAAGAACAAATCAAACTCAAAACTCACACAAGAGGATATTATGAGGATAAGAGGAGAAATTAATGCAATTGAGACTAAGAAAATAATATAAAGAATCAATGAATGAAAAAGGTAGTTCTTTGAAAGAATAAATAAAATTGAGAAACCATTAGCTAGTCTCATCAAAAAAGGAAAGAAAAAACACAAATTCAAGCAATTAGGAATGAAAAGGGAGAGATCGCAATGGATCCTACTGAAATCTAGAAGATCATCAATACTTACTATGAGAATGTTACAGAACTAGAGGAAACATTCCTAAAATTCATTTAGAATCAAAGAGACCTAGAATAACAAAAGCAATTCTGGCCAGCAAAGGCAAGTCATGCTTTGTAGGTTAGTATGTCATCTATTTTGGAGAACAACCCAGACCTGAAATTATACTACAAAGCTATTGTGATAAAATCAGCATGGTATTGGGGGAAAAAAAAAACCCAGATCGAAGGATCAGTGGAATAGTCTAGAAGACGCAGACACAACTCCAAACACAGTCAGCTTCCTTATATTTGACAAAGCAGCCAAACATGTTCACTGGAAGAAAGATAGTCTCTTTAGTAGATGGTGCTGGAAAAACTGGCTTTCCACATGCTGAAGACTAACACTAGACCCATATCTATCACTATGTGCTAAACTAAAGTCAAAATGGATCAGGGATCTTAATAATAAAACAGAAACACTAAATTTACTGGAAAGAAATTAGAAATCTTGAAGACATAGGTATAGGCAGAGACTTCATGAACCAAATCTAGATCACATGGGAAATACCACAAAGAATCAACAAATGAGATCTCACCTTATTAAACCTTTTGCACAACAAAATAAATTACCATCAGAGTGAAAAGACAACCCACAGAGTGGGAAATAATTATAGCCAATTGTCCCTCAGACAGTGGATTTATATCTAGAACATAAAAAGAGTTGAAAAAAATTAGACCCCAAATTTCAAAGACCCTACCCAAAAATGGGCATCTAAGATGAATACACACTTCTCAGGTGAAGGAATACAAATGGCAAATAAATACATGAAAAAATGTTCACTATCATTGGTCATTTGAGAGATGCAAATTAAAACAACACTAAAATTCAATCTCACTCCAGAAAGAATGGCTACCATCAAGAAATCAACCAATAACAATGGGACTCTAGGGCAAAAGAAAGTGTTGGTAGGAGTATAGAGTGGTGCAACCACTGTGGAAATTAGTGTGGCGATTCCTTAAAAAAACTAGGAACAGAGGTCCCATTTGACCCAACTATTCCCCTTCTGAATATCTTCCTAGAAGTATTAAAAACATCATATCACTACAATATATGTGCACCCATGTTTATAACAGCACAATTTGTAATAGGTAAATCTTGGGAACAACCCAAATGCCCATCAATCAAGGAGCGAATGGATAAAAAAGATATGTTTTGTTTTGTTTTTTTAATGGAGTACTACTCAGTTATAAAGCAGGATAAACTGGAGGCTTTTATAGGTAAATTGATGCAACTAGAGATCATCCTCATAAGTGAAATAAATTAGACCCACATATGTAAACATCACATTGTCTCACTAGGGTGAGAAATTGAATGAGTAATTAAGATTCAAAATGTACAACAGATATTGTGTATTAGGAAGAAACTGTTCAAAAGCAAAGAGAAACTGGGTTGAGGATAGGAGAAAGGAAGTGAAAAGACATACACACACACACACACACACACACAAACAAGACAGCTGAGATAGTTATACAACTAGTTTCTCCTAGTTTATTGAGAAGAACAGTTTGAGCTAATATTGCTTGGTTAATATTTCATTCCTAAACCTTGCACTCTGAATACCATGAAGATAAAAATATGAAATGTATTAATTGTTGCTACTGTCTTACCAGCCTGGCATTAAACCCTGTTTTGTTATTGTTATTTTTTCTTTCTCTCTTTATAAAGAAAAAATATATATATAAAAGTAAAGCCACTTCTAACATCTGCTTATCTCCAAATACTTTAATTTGAAATATCTAAGTGAAATAAATCAGAGTTGCATGTGTAAACATCATATTGTCTCCCTAGTGTAAGAAGCTGAAAAAGTAAATAGGGTCCAGAATGTACAATAAATAATGTGAAGTGGGAGGGATCTCTTTATAAGGAAAGAGAAACTAGGATGGGGGAAAGGAGAAAAGAAGGAAAGGGAAAGGAAAAAAAAATACACACACATGAAACAGTTTAAGTTATACTACTAATTGACATAAGTTCATTGAAAAGAAGGGTGTGTGCCTACATTGATCAATTTTTTCATACCGATAGCTTGTAATAGGAGTAACTATTTTGAAAGTACCAAAGTACAATGTGCTAACCATTGTCACTCTCCTACAACCTTATTTTTAAATTTTGTACCATTATTTTTATTGTTTTTTCTATAAAATAAAATAAAATGTCAACATATCAGAGTGGCATATTTCTGGGTGACCATATACACTTCATCATGAAGAAATGGAAAATGTGTTTTTAAAAAGCAGAGTTACATCACCCCAACTACACTTTCATTTTGCTGTCTGGTTTTTTTCTTGGAAAGTATCTCACCTAATGGTTTATTTCTACTAAAATTATTTTGGGAAAATATATTCTCTGTTTAATCCCTTGAAACCTAGTTTCTACCCACATTGACTGTGGAAATCACAGAAATAATATTCAAGTGTGGTTCTTCTCAAATCCAAGAGCCTTGGATTATCTTCAAACTTACTAGGTACAGTTGAAGAATTTACTTCAGAATTACTTTGGTTCTTTGAAAACACACCACTTATTTAACTCCTACTCTTCCTCAGTTTGTGTTAGATTTTGTTTTGTTTTTTGTTTTTCTTTTTTTAATTTTATTTTTAAGGGGCAAAAAACAGAGAAATCAAGAAGCAAACAAATGATTAAAAAACAACGGAAGCAAAGTGAGGCCAACAACAACAACTAAACAATGGTGATACAGGATTTCAAAACAAGATGATAGGAATTTAATGATCAGCATGTTACGTGCAAAACAACAACAACAACAACAAACAACCAGACCTGAGGATCAATGGAACAGAACAAAAGATACAGACACAGCTACAAACACACTCAGCTACCTTTCTTTGATAAAGGGGCTGAACATGTTCACTTAGCCTCTTTAATATGTGGTGTTGGAAAAACTTGCTTTCTACATGCCAAAGACTTAAACTAGACCCTTGGCTATCACTATGTGGAAGGTTTACTTGTGATCTCATAATTCTACTTCCAAAGGTTTGGTTAGTCCTTAGCCATTTATTTTTTATCCTTCATGCACGCATGACTTCCAAATTCATGGAACTGTAATTTCATGTTTCCAGCCACCTCTGGAAAATGCCATGAAAATTTCTTATTATCTTAAACTAATTAAACTTAATTGGATCAATTATACTTTCCCCTTCACCATTCCCAATGTTACTGTATCTGATGATGTGAGTACTATTATTCCAATATTTTATCTTGTCTCCTTATTTTCCCTTTCCCCTTCTCCAAGACTGTAGTATACTCCAGAGGAGAGAACTATATCTTCTTTAGTCCATAATAAGTCTGTAAAATATTTATGGCTGAATAGTGAATTATATATTCAGAATTAGCATGGTATTTGCTTTATTTTTATTTCTTTGATACAGCCTCAGAGAAGCCAAGACATGTTTTGATGTTCTTTTCTGCTCCAATGTTCCTTAAAGCTGAGGCCAAGCTCACTGGGTGTTGGGATGTGTCCAAAATCCATGGATCACTTCGACTTCTCATTATACACAAAATCAAGGCTTTTGGGAGTCTATGTGCAAACAGAAGGGGATTGTCGCTGAGGACATATCCCCAAACAACTTCACAAATGAGAGTTTACTTTCTCAGTTTAGGGGGTGGAAGTTGCCAGGTCAAGCTATTGAATACTCCTGGTTCAATACCTGACCCAGCTAATTTGTAGTAACAGTGCTATTTTTAATTCAATCATTCAGAGGTCAGTGACATTTAGTTACTCTTATAGTTATTATAATGAGATAATAAATAGCAGTTTTGAGATTCCAGAATATTTTTAGCATAAATGTTTCAATACAGATGTTCCCTATCATTACCATTATTCTGTTTTTACTAAGGGGGAAAAAAAATTCAAGTTTCTCTTGAAGAGTGCCATGAGGATTTTCCAAGAGCAATCTTTGCTTTGGAATGATTGATTTGGTACTTACCATGCTTTTTGGGTGACATATTCACAAATTTCAATTTGTGTCTCTATAATTAACACCATCTGACTTTGCAATTTGCATGTATTATCTCCTTTTAAATCTTTCTAAATTTTCTATGTCTTTTAAACATACTAGACCAGTCTGTAGTGGAAAATGCAATAATCAAATTTAGTCTAATTTCCCTTATGGAAAAAGTTATGAAAACAGGAGCTTACTGTCCAAAGAAAACAAGATGTGCCATACGTAAGTTGACCTTTCTAGTGACTTAATTTTAGCTGAATGAAACTATAAATGAACTTGAATTTCATTCTAATTTAGGCAAGGAAATGAGTCTGACCACAAAGATAAAGATGGTTATAAGAAAATTCAGGAAGTGAGAAACAAATCAATTTCCATTCTTATTGTTGTTTGAAACAATGTGTTCCTTCCTAGTTAGGACTTGTATCATTCTCAAAAGTGCACACAAAGGCCTTTCTTTCTGAAGAGTTTAAAAAGGAGCATGTTCTTGTGAAAATTTTCCTGGGTATGTGTTCATTTTCAGTCCTGAAATCACTTTTTGAATGAGAATTAACTGATAGGAGACTGCTGGAAGGGAATTTACAGAGGCAAGAATTGTTAATTATAAATCTGTCACACAATGTGTGGTCTCATTTGTGGAATCCATACTGAAAGTGTGTATCTACATCAGACTTGATTCACTGGTACTTAGAAAGTGCTTGAGGATATAAAATCTTAATCACTTGGTTCTTGTTTCTAATTAGCAAGTCTACTGTTTCTCTTTGATTCTTTTTTTCTCAGTATAGCAGTCATATAAAACATGCATCCTTAGTTTCTAAAAAAATTTTTTCATTAACCTGCAGAACAGAATATTTCTTCAAAATCATTTTAGTATCTGGTGAGATATCTTCAGTATCATTTTCTTTAATTTTATATGATCTCACTCTTCTTGACAATAACAATTGGTTCCTTAAAATAACAATGGTGCCAGAAAGATACTTTCATAGGAGTTAATCCAAAAATAATTTCTGTATCTTACAATTTCTATATTTTCTTAGTTGCCCTTCCTTTTGAACCTTGTGCTGTCCTAAATGGTTCCTCTAGGAAATTATAAAAATAACTCAGATCCTAATGAGAACACAAGCCTCCAAAGCAGCATTCAGAGATTGCCATCCCCTGAGTCATATTTATACGTGACAGAGTTCCATTGTCTTATGTCATTACACATGATCTCAAACTGTCTGTTCCAATTTCCCAAAAATACTAAGTAAAAAGGAGGTTTTTAAATTCAGGAAGAAGCTTTTTCCCTTTCAACAAAGATGGAATTATAGTTGGAAACATGGTTGATTAGATAATGTGTGTTTACTTGTAAATAAATATCTATAAATGCTGCTGAACATCTTTTGTTAGAAAGATGAAAATTAACATTTTAGCAAAGATTAATCACAAGAAAATCTACCTCTATAAAATTGATTAAAGAATATTTTCTTTTGGTTTCATATTAAATCTGGTGTTTTTGATATTACCTTTACAAAAGTAAGAAACTTGGGGAGAAATTTATATATATTTAATATGCATGTTCAGCTGTATCTCTGAAATGAGAAAAAAGACTGTATGGTAATATGGAAAATAATAAATTTAATTTATTTAATAGAGAATTAAAGAACATTATAGATTATAACGGTAATATTCTTTATCATGGCAATTATTCCAAAAATGGGTAATTTGTATTTTCTGTAAATAATCACCAATTTGTGGAAATCATTGAGACAGGTCTTGTCAGCATATTTTTCACAGGAATTTTAGTGGGTAAATATATTTTAGTGCTTCATTTTTTTACTCTATAATATCTGAAGTACTGTTCCATTGGCATGTTTTGCTAATATGGGTTGGCTCATCATGTGAAGCTTAATTTTAGGTGTATGCAGGAGTCTGGAGGACAAGGTAAGGGAGTACCATATTGTCTGCTGACTCTGCTGTCTCCTTGTCTGTGCTCAACTTTAATTGGTTAAATCCTTAAATGCCCTCCAACATTCAGTGTGTCTAAAGGAAAGGCAATGTAGTCAAACTCGATCTTCTACATATATAATTTTATAATAAAATGTAAAGCTCTCCAATCTTGGAAAGGTCTTGTTTACTTTGAAATCTCTAAGACCAGAGCTGCTAAAACTTGAAACTGGAACCTGATCATTGCAGTAGAATTTTTACTCTATAGCAACTCTGTCTTAAATATTAAATGTCACAGGATTAGAAACAAAGACAGAAAACAAATGTCACTGCGTTCTGTAGTTTCAAGTTACAACTATGCAAAAAGAAAAAAGAAAAAAACCCAAAAAACAAAAACAAATTTCATCTCAGATTCACTAGAAATACAGTTTTCCTTTTGTGCATGTAAGAGAAAGTTCTTCTTAGGCTACTTGAAACACACTTGGCCAAACATTCCAGTTCTGGGACTTACTGCAGTTTTGTACCTGGAAGTATGTCTTGATTTTATATTCTTCTATTTTTCCCCTAACTTTTGAAAGTTTCAACATAGGTTGATTAGGATGACACTTTCTCCATGTAGCTTTTTCTGGCCTCAAATTATTTCACCTCCTCCTTCCTCTTTCACTTGGCTTCTGCAACAGTGTATTATGCTTAACTCATTACATGTTGATTTTGTCTACTATATTGAGGTTGTATCAGGAGTTATGATTATGATTTATTATTTCTTTTAATCACCAGACAGAAATTAGCATAACACTGTCAATCATAAATGTCTCTAAATTCATATAGGAATGAAAGTGTTATGAATGTAATTCTCTTATTAGAAAACATATCCTCTCTATCTGGGAAGAGTCATACATTTTCTACTTTGCATTGCACCAAAAATACATGAGAAAGATAAATGCAGTAATAATGATGCTATGTTAACATGTGTTACTATGAACATGAGCTGCTATCAATTGAAGTATTTCAGAATCTCTCAAATATTGCTTAAAATAACAGACACAGTCACATTCATAAACAGCTTTTCTGTTGTTGGGACACCCATAAATTAAAGGAGGAGTAATTCAATTACCCTTATGGATTCAGCAGATTCAGTCCATGGTGGGCTGACTTGAAGGAAGAAATCTCATGGTAGAAAGTCATGGAAGAGCAAAGATACACAGTTCACGGCAGTTGGGAAACAGAGCAGGGAGTCTGTGAAAGAGAAAAAGCTGATAAGACCAGATATAGACCCTAAATTTATACCTCATGAACCATTCAGATACACCTAATTTTCTGATTAGTCAATCAGTTGACAAAATTAAGTTAACCATTACATCTAAGATGTGATGAGTTAGGAAGGATGTTTCTTTCTTGCTGGATGATCTGAGATAGACTTTCTGGCATATTAGTTATTTTAACCCTAAAAAGGGGGAGCTTGGATGAAAATATGAAGTCATTTATGTATCACTGAAATTCTGTATATTTTTTTCATTTACATTGTGTTTAAAATCATATAATAAAAATTATCTTATGAATCCCTGTAAAGTATGCATTTCAGTGGTTTTGAGGATATTTACTTTATTAGCAAACATTTCCAGAACATCTTCGTCTCTTTGATCTCAAATTCCAGCTCAAAAGAAAAATTCAATATTCTTCTTTCCCCCCAGTGCCTACTAACCATTATTTTTTTCTATAAATTTGCCTACTTGAAATCCTAGGTATATGTGAAATAGTATTATATTTTTCTGATTGAAAATAGCTTATTTAATTAAAAATAATGTGCACCAAGTTCAGTCCTATGGTAGACTACAACAGGATTTCTTTCCTTTCTAAAGCTGAATGCTATTACATTTTATATTCATTCCACATTTTCTAGTGTCTGTTCATTCATCAATAGGCATTCAGTTCACTTCATTTTTTGCTATGAACATGAACATGCAAATATCTCTTTGAAACTCCACTTTTCAATTCAGTTAAATACCCAGATTTGGAATTGCTAGATCACAATGATAGTTACATATTTTGTACTTGTCAAAGTGCCTCCATACTATTTTTCATGGCATTTTTGTTATTTGATAATCTCACCAACATTTTACTGAGGTCCAGTTGCTCCAAATCCACACCAACACTTGGTATTTATTTGTTGATGGTAGCTATCCTAATGGTTATGAAATGATACGTCTTTGTGGTTTTTGCTTGCTTTTATCTAATTATTAGTGATATGACCATTTTTTCATATGATTGTCAGCCACTCATATATCATCTTTAGAAAATATCTATTTGACTCATTTGATTATTTTTAGAACTTGCTATCTGATTTTTTGTTGAAGTTGATGATTTGTAGAACTTGTTATGCATTTTGTATACTGGCTTCTTGTCACTTACATAATTTGTGAATTATTACTTCCCATTTTCTGAGTTGCATTTTTACTCTACAAGTTCTGTCCATTGATGCACAAAAGATTTTATGTGTGATGCAGTCTTGTTTTCTATTTTTTATTATATATGTCATGCTTTGGTGTTACGTTCAAGAATTTTATTGTCATGTACAATATCATGAAACTTTTCTGTGCTGTTCTCTTCTAGAGCTTTAATGCATAATTTTAAAAAATTTGTTATTTTTTAACCACAATGCAATCAGTGATCAGTGAAACAAAAAAAATGTTATTTGACAATGGTAGCTTTGCATTTATGTTTCCATGTTCATGGTTGCAATAACTAATCCATTTTGACATGCTTACTGTAAACTTATCATGGAAAAAATTGATAGTCTATTCCAAATGCATCAACTAAATAATATATGTGAAGTTTTGTTAAACAAGAGCTTTCTTTTCTTTGTAATTTTTTGTAAATTTCCGCCTCTTGTAAATTTCTGGCTCTTAACTATTTTTTTTCTCTTTGGAAATATTGAGAATAGAGCTCAAACTGAGTTCTATTTCCATGCTGTCACTTTTTTATTCACTTTTGTGGGAACAAAGTCTTTCTAAGTAGTTAAATTCCCTAGATAGGGCTTGAATTTGTGATCATCCAGCCATAGACCTAGTGCTAGGATTTCAGAAGTGGTCCACCATTTTAGCTGCCTCTTCATCTTTGTCTAGCTCTCTCCCACCCTTCTCATTTTTTTTTTCCAGCACCAGAAATAGAACTCGTGACCTAATGTTTGCCAGGCATTCGCGTAGGCCACAGAGTTAAAATCCCAGCCCTTATCTTTTTGAGACAGGGTCTCACTATGCCTTTCAGACTGGCCTTGATCTCACTTTGTAGCCCAGACTAGTCTCGAACTCACAACGATGCTCCGGACTCAGTCTCCCTAGTGCTGGGATTACAGGCGTGTGCCACCAGGTCCGGCTCCTTCTCGGGTTTTTTTTTTCTTTAAATAGAACAGAACAAAACAAAACAGAGCAAAACAAAGCAAAAGAAAGCAGAATAGAGTCAAA
>RJWT010052745.1:0-10506 GCA_004365215.1 Cuniculus paca | reverse complement strand
GTTTCTTTTAGTTTCAATTAAGAAAAGATACTGTGTGGATAAATGAACTTTTCCCCTTAAGGATTACTACAGAATTATTTCAAATTTTTTCCCTATCTATAGAACCAAAATAGATTGTCAAACAAGAATTCATAAACCAAATAAGTGAATATTATCCTCCAAAATGTTTTTGGCACTATAACACTTTCTGTATAAATCATTGAGATGCTAAGTAACTCAATGAAATAGTTGTGGTGAATACTTGTACAAAATGCAAAATCACAAATTGTTACACTCACAAAAGCATATATATATATAGCATATATATATATAGAGAGAGAATATATATATATATATAGAGAGAGAGAGAGAGAGAGAGAGAGAGAGAGAGAGAGAGAGAGAATCTGACAGGAAAACGTGGCCTGGGATACCTCTGTTTGGAAGGGACAGGTAGCTGACAGAGGTACCCCAAGCCATGCGTTCCTGTTGGATTCCCTAGGTGGCTGTGAAATCAGTCAAACTGACAGTCCAGTTTACTGTCACACACCACATCCTAGCTTGATAATGGATAATCTCACAGAATGGGCTAGGATAACCTCTACAGGTTATCATAACAGATCTGACCTATATAAGGATATGTACAAACAGTAGACACTTGGTATTGAATAACACCATTAGTTTGTCATTTGCCTACCAACAATATTATACTACATTCTATGTTTCATTAATTTTAAGACAAATATTTATTTATTTCCAAACATCTGAAAAAGAGATGTCTTACAATCTGACAGCCAATGTCAGGTCATGGCTTAATTGATATTTTTCTCTGATGATATGAGAAATGAAAGTATATTATAAAGTGAATAATTATAGTGTTTTTAAAATATTTATTTGCCAAATTTATCCAGTTTCCAAAGAATGTATGATAAACATAAATTTTCAGACACTGCAAATTATGTAGCAGTCACAAAGGATAGAGTTCCAAGCTGGAATACATGCTCAATATTCTACTGCAATCCAACATAAATTTTTACTTGGAAAAAATATATTTTTCTCAATAAAAGACAAAGACTAATGAAGAACAACCCCTTGCATCTCTGCTGCAGAATATTTATTTTTATCATGTTTATATCATTGTAAATAATGCCTAACACAAATGATAAGATGAACATACAATTTATTTTCTATATTATAGCATTTTCAAGAATAAAAGGAATCTTATACATTTCAGTGATGCATAAATTACATCCAATGGAAACTAAGATATCTGGTCATTCTACTGATAGGATTAATTTAGAAAATTATTTTTTCAGAGAATATGGCCTACTTATATGCAAATTGTTTATGATTTCAACCAGTGGTTTTAAAATATCCATGGACCTATGGGGTTCCTTAAATCTTTTTAGGATCTCAGTAAGTTAAACCTTAATCTTACAACACTAGACATCACCTGTATTTACACTGATGAAATTTGCACTAATAATGCAAAAACACTGAAATGTAAAACAGCTGCCACCTTAGCATAGATGAACTGAACTTTTAGTCATTGTACTCCTTACTGTCATGTGATTACAATAAAAAAATTTGAAAAGAGAAATCCTAAACTAATAAAATGCATAACCATTAAATCTCAATACCAGACTATCAACTCTCTCTCTCTCTCTCTCACTCTCTAATGCTCTCCCTCTCTCTATCATTATCATCATTACGAAATTTGTTCATCTATGGAAATAAGCACATATCTTTTTTTTCTGTGATGGCAAAACTTACACATTTAGTCAGTCTGTTTCAGACACCAAGTCATGGAAATTAGGGGAAAATAAAATTGTTATATTAACGAGCTAAGTTTGTGATAACTTGTTGAAAAGTAAAAGAAAATTAATTACAGTTAGAAATTAATTCCCTCAATTTTGTTATATGTATGTTTTGGTCTGAGAATATTTTTGGGGTTTATTTTGTCTTTTTATTTATCTATTTATTTGTTTTTGCAATTTTCAATCCGCATAGAATTCTAGGTTGGTTTGTTGTTTTTCTTTGAGTATTTTAAAGATGCTATTCCTTCATTTCCTGTCTTGAATTACTTTTCATGCAAATTTTGCTTCTTATCAAATGCCTTTCTGCATATGTAATATATGTTTTTGTTTTCTAAAATATTTTCAATTAAATATTTGGTTATGGTATATCTAAGCATGTCTTTTATGTGTATGTGTGTATATTTACATATCTATGAAAATTTTGATAGTTACACTATTTAGTGATTATAGATTTGTGAATTCTTGCTTTGGTTCTTGTTATAAATTCTGGTAAATGTATGCTCATTATGTGTGGTTATTATTTCTTCAAATATTTTTCCTATTTTGATTTTTCCTTCTGAAATTCTACTTCTATCTTAGTTTATTTTGTTGCTGTTACTAAATACATAAGACTGAGTGGCTTATGAACAGTAAAACTGTATCGCAGTTCTACATGTTGGCAAGTCTTTTGCAGCAGATTGTGGCTGATGAGGATCCCCTTGTATGGCCCTCTTTTTGCTATAACCTCAAATGGCAGATGGGAGGATGAGCTAGCTCCCTGGGGATTCTCATAAATGTATTAATGCCAATGAGAGGGATGGCATCCTGATGACCTAGTAACATCTCATGGGCTCTATTTACTAATATTATCACCTTGAGGAACAAGATTTCAATATATGAGTTTTAGAAGGACATATTCATACCATAACACATAGACTATTTGATGGTATGCTACAGCTCTTGCATGTTTTGTTTTTGTTCATTTTAAATCTTACTGTTTTCCTCATCATGTTTCCTTCGTTGACTTTCTCTGGATTTTTAAATGACTTATCTTTAACGTTATTAATTCTTGAGTTGCTTTAAGTCTTCTTAAAAGTCCAGCAAAGTCATTATTTAGCATTGTTACAGTGATTTTTATTACCAGAATGTGAAACTTACGTTTGGGTAGAGTTGAACAACCATCTGATAAACAGCCAGGTAAGATGATTGAGTGCTAGAAAGGAAATTGCACACTGTAGTGACATAATGATACAGTGGAAAAGAATAATTTAGGTAAGGCATTCAGGCCTCTGCTGAGGGGCCATTTGATCTTGGGTCTGAAAGATAAGAAGGGACTTAACTCGGAAAGAAGCGAAGATGAAGCCATCCAAGCAGAGAAAACAGCAGGGGCAAAGATTCCCGAGGACATTTTGTAATCCAGGGACAGAAAGGCAACCAATGTGCTTCAAACGAATTGAACCAAGAACGGAGACTGTCCAACTGCCGGAAAGACTCCTTACTCTCCCTTGGAGATGACTTGATCAACTCTCCAACAATTACATCAAGTTAATGAAATCTTGCAGTTTTCCCAAATCATTTCTTAAAATGTTTTTCTTTTCCATTATATCTATATTTAAAGCAGTATGGTATGTATCTGAAATTCAGTACAAATTGACAGGTAATATCCTGCTGGAATAAATTTTTACATTGTTGCTTACCTGAAAACTTATTTCAATAGTTAGAACACTAGCAAATATTTACCTACTAAAATATTTCCTTTTGATAAACTTTCAATTTTATATAGTTATGTAACACATGGTTATATACTGACAATGACTGTATGAAAGCATATGCTTTTATTTAATAACAGTCAAAATAATGTTTGTGGTGGAGAGTTTCTAATATTTCCCTAGCAAAACTGGCTTGCAGGGGCTGGGGATATAGCTAAGTGGCACAGTACCTGCCTGGCAAATACAAGGTCCTGAGTTCAATTCCTGGTACACACACAAAACATCAAAAAAGAAAAAAGTAGATTGCATGGTGTTAAATTTGTTTATGAATGCAGATATATTTCCTCATATCATGTGTGTACTCAGGTCCTTTCCCAATTGCCAAAATCAGTTAACTAATCAAGTTTATCACTTTTATAAAATTATATATATATATAAAAGTTCATATTTAACTAATAAAACATGAACAAAAAACTGTATCACAGTTCTGCATGTTGGAAAGTCTAAGATTTCTTTTGCAGCAGATTGAATGTCTGATGAGGGTCCCCTTGCTATGGCCCTCTTTTTGCTGTAACATTAAATGGCAGATGGGAGGAATATATATATTCACTATATATATATAGTGAATTATGATCTTTAAAATTCTAGCCTTAATGAATTCCAACATTAATCCTTTATGACTCATCTGTCAGAAAGCATGAGAATCAGAACTGCTCCTTTTGTTGCCGTTTACTCTGTAAAAACAGAGCAAAGACAGTCCCTTTGGCATATTCATCAAAACTGTGATCAGGCTGATTAAAATGCAGATATACTGGAGCTTGTCTTTTATCTGCAGTCCAACAGTGAGATCTGATTTGTTTGAATCTCATTAACACTCTTTTTTCTGTGCCTACTTTACTATTGTTTGCTGCTGTTACTGGCATCTAATTAAACAAGCACTACTGGAAATTTGCATGCACATTTGTTCCATATATTTCTCTGATATCATTTTAAACCTGTCTTCCTACCAGTAATGTACTCCTCAGGCACTTCATGAGGGTGGAATGGTAATTTCCTATTGTTCTGCACCCTATTACTTTTGTGTAAGGTATCATAGGAACTCATACATTTTTAAATTGAACAACACTCCATATTTGGAATTTGCTTCCATTTCTTTCAAGGAATTTGCCACTTTGTGTAAAGACTTCTGATGTCTGAATGACATAGCCTGCATTTCAAGGGGTATTTATTATTGGTCTGTGGTGACATACCGTGTATTTCATTTTTATTGCACACGTTTTCACTAGTCTTTTTTTTTCTAGGTTTTCTCATTCTAGAAGTTCAAACCCTGGGAAAGTTATGCTCAGTACATGTCATCTTTAAAAGCTCCCTTTGCTTTGCATCATTTCAAAGTTCTCATCATTTCTTTTTTGCTCTTTCTGAAGAGTCACTTAATTCCTCCACTACAAAAAGAGAATGGTTGGGGAAGGGGGGAGAGACTAGAAAAGAAAAGATAAAAATAAATCAGAGAAAATGAATTGCTTTAAGTCAGGATTAATTTCTTCATTCCATGTTAGTTTTTATCCTACACAAATTCAAACTGGAATCTTTGAGAATTAATGTAATATCCTTTGTGACTGCTTCATGACGTCTTCATTGGTTCCTTGCCATGAACAGCACATTGATATATATTGTTTATATTTATGGACTTACTCCCTTACTTGTGTTAATGAAAATAATTGAATTCAAACCTTGGTAATTGTTAAAGCAATTCAGATATAATCATTTTTCAATTACTGTGATTATCTTAATACAAATTATACTGTTTTGCACTTCTAGAGGGAACAATATAAACAAAAAAGAGAAAATTTCCACCAAATCTATTTTCAAAAGTTAAAAAAAAGGAAGCCTTATAATTGTACACTATGTAGTGAAAACTTCAGTAACAGTGCATATATCTAGACTAATATAAGCCAGTTGCTACCAACTTGCTTTATGGTATCTCAGTGCATTTCTATATTTAATTATTCTCTTGAGATGTTTTACTTACAGATATTATACATCCAGTTTTGGCAAACTGCAAGAATCATTAAGCAAATTATATTCTAAATATGAAAATCTAATGTTTCATAATGAGATAATAAAGAATATACTCTTGAATATTCTAGTTTGTCTGCCAACATTTTGTGGGGAAAATTTTTAATGAATAGTGTTTTCCTGCATGCAAAATAATAGTATTTCTAGAATTTTAGCTATAGTAATAATAGCATGAGTACCTAAAGATATATCTATATTTATATATACATCTATATATCATTTATTAAAAACAAATAATGGAAAATATAGACAACTATTTAACTAACCATAAGAGATGACTCTCTATATTGTAGTATAAGAAAATAATAAAATACTGACCAGCATTTCCAAAACAAGAAAATAGGCAGACCTTTTTGTATTGCACTAGGAAATTTTTGTAAGTGAAAATTTAAGTTATTGATTGTTAGGAGTATAGTTCCATTATGAAATAAAAGTACATATGCTTATATATTTTCTTACTATGATCTTAGCAAAGGAAGACAAAAACCACTATCAATGGCTGCCCATGGGTTGAATAGGCAGCTGATGTACTCAAAGGACATAGACAGATTTTTTTTCTTTTCCCAATTTGTATAATTAAGAAGGGAATATGCTGAATTTTTAAATAAATTTTATTATCTAATAATTTTTATTCCTTTGCTAAGAGATTATCCAGTTCTCACAATTAATAACATATTCTAATTATCCTTTCTTGGAAGTAGGGAGTGGTGCAAAAGTTTAAACAATGCATGTGAGTGTTATTTGTTAGTGTTAGTGATAACAAAGCAAACACATTTCACTCCTTTTCTCTTTAAACTCTGATACAGCTAAGAACAGTATTTTCAAAATATAGTATTTTATAACATTATGAAATATGTAGGATACCAAGACAACAATATTTCATGAGGTGATTGAGGGTATGTTTTTTCCACACTATGTCTCTTTTCTCTTTTCAGTGACTGTGTACTTCAACATAGTCAGAAGTGGATAGCTGTATGTCTGGAAGAAGCGGGAAGCAAATCCAAAGACACTTTCTTATGGGCAGAGGAGTCCCTAAAGTAAATGTATATTTTATTTATGCCTTCATTTCATTGTTAATAACTTGATCACATGAGTAAACCTAGTGTTTATATATGTACTTGTCCCACTACTCTGCCCAAACATTGTATTTCATGTGTATGTATATATTTGAATATATTCTTTAAAAATATGAATTCATCATGTTAAAAACTATTGCATAATGAGTGGATTACTCTGTGTGTTAATTGTCAGCTACTCTAGCAAGAAAAAGTACTTGCTTTCTGTCCATTAGAAATATTAACTCAGCTGAGTGTGGTGGCATATGGCTGTAATCGCGAAACTTGGGAGGCTGAGGCAAGAAGATTACTGTGAGTTAAGAGACCAACCTGGGATACAAAGTGAGTTCAAGGGAAGCCTGAACTGCATAGTGAAACCCTGTCTAAAAAAAGAAAAGAAAAGAAAAGAAAACAGAAAAAGAAGAAGAAAAGAAATATTAAACCATACATTAATAAATAAGAAATTTTCCTTCTACCATTATAAGTAATAGCAATTGCAGTGTGAAACACACCAATGCCTACCTTATTCTCCAACATGTTTAGTTTTTTTCAAAGATGGAATAATGTTGGCAGATTAACTAGAATCCTCAATCAAAATATCAATTATACAAATTTACTCACAAGTACCCAACAGTGGCTGTCTTCTAGACATTCTAGGAATGTTACTATAACACATCATGGTTTGTTATAAAAGTACTAATATTCAAGAACAAGAAAAATAAAGTCAAAGTTCTGGCCATTTTCTTTTAGTTTTAAAGGGTACTATTATGACTTCTTTTGAAGAATACATGTGCATTTTCAGATTTTTAAAAATTATGTATCTGTCAGAAAGTGATAAAGTCAAGTTTTATAGGTAACAATATTACTTTAAAAAACAAGCATTATTTTCTATAACATGATGTAATTCCTTTTGATTTATGCTTAGTGTTTTAGCATTTCACTTCCTTTTATGTCATGTATTTAATTAGTTCTAACAAGGGCTGTCTAATTTAAGTCATTTCCTAGTAATGCATCAGTGAGTATAAATTGCAATTCAATTGTGTCAGCTTTCATCTCTGAGTCAATGACCCACAGAACCACTTATACCACAAATGTAAAATGATTCTGTTAACACACAGTGATTTTCTAATTTTCTTATTCTACTTTGGTAACCCATCTATGTATTTCAGTGCTGAGTTTCTTATCACTGACCAGTGCTGTCTCCTGTTCATTCACATTTCAGTGTTGTCTTATAAAGTTCCTATCCAGATGAGTATTCTCAATCTCCTCTTTCAAAAATAGCTGTTCAGTTTCCTTTAGCACCTACTTATTATCAGTCTTAGTTTATAGTCATCACATGCAGTGATAGAGCACTTACAGTAGTCATGCATCTGAATTCAAATTATAAGTTTACTAATATCTGTACATATGCCTTTATGTAACCTGTTAAATTTAGATACGTTACTAACATGGTCAATGTTGCTATATTACAGAGACATTGTGTACTTCATTTGAGGTACTTAAGTTAGTTGGTATTGGATTTAGTACATATTCATGACAGTAATTTATGCTTTCTATTCTAAATATTCTTGATTTCTAATTTTGAAATATGTTACACCAGTTATCAGTATACTTCTTTGGTTTCTTCTTAATCCCTTCTTTCATCGTTCCTTGCTCCTACTTCTCATATTTGCATGTTCCTCAGCGGTTTTGACGGTTCACAAACTCCTCTTGGTGATACTGTTCTCTCTGGAAATAAAAAAATTAGTTCTAACAGATAGCAAAATAGAGGTTCCCATTGCTTACTTCTGTTGCACAGAGAGTAATCACAAAAACATAGAAAAACAGCTGCAATTGAAGGTGAGAAGTTAAGGGAGACCTGTGGAGCTTGATGAGGGAAACATATGAACAGTGTAAGAGATCTGAGACAGTGCCACAGGGTGGTACAGAGAGTAAAGCATACTAACACACATGATTCCCTGGCCAGGGAACTCCATACTGCGCAGGAAAGGGTGAAAGTGGTAGTACGCAACTCACGTTCACATTTTACTGCAAACCTAGGAGATTCCACACTGCAACCCTGGGAGATTACACAACCATTGCAGGCTTGGAGCCCAGTGAGGGTAGCTACTGGAGTCCACATTATAGTTTTGCTTAAGGAAAGAAATGTCTAATGTCTCCTTCCTAACCTAATCCCAGAGCACAGGCTATGGCAGCACAGTGACTTTTAGGAGTAGAACCATGCAGTTGTCCCACTTTCATCCCCACACTATGTCTTGGCACAAACACAAATACACCACGCTTGTTTTTTCTATAGAAAGGTCCATGGTCCTATACTTCTACATGCACCCTTTGCCAGAAAGGTCACACAGGGAACTCTCCCCATCCCCAAGTGCTCTGAGAAACAAAACTACTTGAGCTGCTAGAATAACACCTTTCCCACTTCCTTCCTGGAGACAGAAGGGCTCTCCAGCCATGCTGCTTCATACATTGTGACTAAAGCTATAAAACACAGCTGAAGGAACTGTGGGCAGACTACCAGACAGCACTCAAATGAAAACAAAGTCAACCAAACTGACATCCTGAAACTGATCTTTAGAAAAATGACATTTACTATGAAAACTATCTTTTAAAACTGGTAGAGACAAGATCAGGTGCGTTCAGGGTGGTATGGCCATGCATAATTGCATGAATTCCTATAATTGCTATCATGAAATATGAAAGCAGAAAACACTAGGAAAACAGATACACCAAAGGAAAATTAGGAAGGAATCAAATAATAGCAATACAGTAAATCATAAACCAAATTAAAAAAAAAGAGCAATGAATGAACAAAGGATCTTCAAAATACACTGAAAAAAACTAAGGAAATAATTGTAGTTAAGCATTAGCTTATTTGTAATAATTTTAATTCTCAACATATGAAACTCCCTAATTAATATATACAAACTGACTTAATAGAATAATAAAAAAAGACATCTAAATATGCTTCCTGTTAGTAACTTGCTTCACCAGTAAAGACACACAAGGACTGTAAGTGAGAAAATGGAAGAAGGTACAACATACAAATAGAAACAAAAGCAGGCAGAGGTGTATCTGCACTTTTCCGAACCATCTGTATGTGGGTTATTTTCTCAGTTACACAATAGGTAGGACTCTTTTAAGTAGATTTTGACTTTCTCTTGGAAAAATCCACCTTTGTGTGTCCTTGGCAGGAGGGATGAACATAAGCCTCCTGTCATGGCTCATCATTTTGGTGTTTTTCATATGTTTTACTTTGATGATTTTATAAGGGTCAGATTACGAGAATTGTTGATCCAGATATAGCTATAGTTCTTTCCCCCTAATTTAAGGAATTGAATTCATCTTAATGAATGCTCAGAATAAATGAACATATAGGATAAGTTAAACCTTGAAAATAAAAGGAACTAAACTAGAATTTTATTTTTTAAAGCACTGGATGAAAGTCTAAGTTCACCAAGAAGACTGATCTCTTTTTACTCCCAGCTCTGAGTAGTTTTATTTATTTATTTATTTATTTATTTATTTATTTATTTATGTTTTTGGATTTTTTATTTTAAAAAGAAGTAAAAAGAAACAAAATTTCAAAACAAGATAAGAGGACAGTAACAATAATTAATACATTGCAATATTGTTATCTTCAGAGTAGTTACTCAGAATATAAGATGTAAGCATGAGATGTTTTCTGAACACTATTAGCACAAACATTTCTTTTCAATGAACTAAGAGAAACTAGCAGTTTATTTATCTTGGCTGTTTTGTGATATATATATATATATATATATATATATATATATATATATATATGTATATTTATATATTGGTATTTATTTTCCTTTTCATTTCCTTTCTTTCCCCTTTCCCCCATTAGTTTCTCTTTTCTGTTGGACAGTT
>RJWT010052744.1:0-10520 GCA_004365215.1 Cuniculus paca | reverse complement strand
ACCTTGCGCTTGCTGGGCAGGCACTTAGACCGCTGAGCTAGATCCCCAGCCCTGTTTTTTTGAGACAGGGTCTCACTATGCCGTTCAGGCTGGCCTTGAGCTCACTTTGTAGCCCAGGCTGGTCTCGAACTCACAATGATCCGCCTGTCTCAGCCTCCCGAGTGCTGGGATTACAAGCGTGAGCCACCACGCCCGGCAGCTATATTACTCTTATCAAGTCTTCTCTAGGAAATGTCTGTTCCTCAGGGATGTCTTCTGTGTGTAGGAGGTTCTTGGCTTGTGTCCATTCTAAGATCCTACCTTCCCAGTTAATTATGAGTGAGATGTTGGTATCTGTTTCATTCAGACCCCAGCTCTTTGGTGCTGGGCTGTAGTGAAGTTATTATTCCAAAACGTCTCAGTATTGTTATAGAAGGGAGAACAATTGATTCCAACAGATATAATATCCTAGCTAAAGTAGTATAATTAGCCATAACAGTAGCACCAGGCACAGTCTAGAAATTGACAAATTATGGTAGGTATTAATTTTGTACCTTAAACCATAGGAGCAAAATCTACAGGTATATCACATAGCCAATTGTAAATTGGGAGCTTGTATTCAACATGTTTCTTCTTGGTAGAGTGGTTTCACCATTTGGTGGGGAAATTTAATAAGGATATCGGATAAATTAAAGATAACTGAAAAAAAGGTAAAGGTAAGGAGGACAAAGGATGATCACACACACTTTGGGAGACTAGAGGAGAGTGTACAGGAGAAACAGTGAGGGAGTAGGCAGTGGATTGTCTGAACTTGGTCTCTGGGTTTGGGAGATGGGATTAGTTTTCTGTGGCTGGAGTTCTCAGCCATTTAGAAAAGAGGAAGAATAAAAAGAAGTAAAGAAAAGAAAAGAGAAAAGAAAAAGGAAAAACAGAAAAAGAAAACAAGTCAAAAAAAAAGAGAGAGAGAGAGAAAGAACAGGGGTGGCTTCACCCACCTGCTTCTATTCTGTGTCTTTGTCCCCAAGCACAAAGCCGGTTCACCTAACTCACCACCTGTTGGCTAGTACTGTTAACTGTTGCTTCAAATCTTTCATGCCACTAGTCCCGCCTGTCCATCCTGTGAGCCCCAGCTGGGATCCTACTGTGTTGCTGGCATTCCCTCTAGTCTCTGGGCTTCTCGAGCAGTTCACTTCAGTCATGGCAGCAGTGAGGGGAGGGTCCATTTTATGGGCCTTTCTGGTACAGCAAACCTGGATGTGGTGACTGGGGAGATGGTAATGTGAGGAGTTGTCCTCCTTCCTGTTCACTTGGGTAGCAGTGAAATGGAAGGGACCACCCTCTGCCCGTGTCTCTGTACTTACAGTATTTTTATATCTTTTTTTTAACCTTACTTATTATAATCTTTTTATAACAAACCTGACAGTGGTCATTTGAATTTTAAAGTACCTCCCTTTACATCCTTTTGGTCTCAGAATATTACACTTTAGCCTAGCAATCATAACTACATAATTATGTTATTCTCATTTTTCTTTTTTTGGTACCAGGTTTTGAACTCAGGACCTCATGCTTGCCAGGCAAGCACTATGCCTCTGAGCTATAACCTAAGCCCTGTGATTACATAATTATATTAGAACCATTAGGTTTTGTTATCTCTGAAACATATTTAAATTTTCATTTTGGTATAGAATAATGTTTTAGGCAGTTATCTTTAATTACAAGATATTAAATGACATAGAGAAACTTTTACTTAAATTTGTTATCTTTTCATTGCATGCTACTTTAGATAAATGCACTCACTTATAGATATGCTTTAAATTATCTGGATCGGACAATGTTTGAGTGTCTCAGTGTTGTAACAGATACATGACATACACAACAATCACAAACCACAAGCCTTGAAAAAGTGTCTATATCATCTGGAAAAAGAAGGAAAAACAGTAGCTGGAACACAAAGGAAAACCAGATGTTAGAGCATAAATCATTTTCCCATCTTTAACCTGAAGATCATCAGCATGATAAGATGTCTTTTAGCTTTGCATATTTGAAGAAAATGGGAAACACAAATACACTGTGAGGTTAGCTACAATTGGCATCACAGCCACACAGAAATCATGACATATTTTAGTTACTACTCTCAAGATCAGTTTTAGATTTCTCTTACAGATTTTATAAGGCATAACTATATCCACAAGAATTAAGCACATCTTTACAGCTCTTGTATGTTTAGGAAACAGTATTAATGACTTAAACAGACCCACTACACAACATATAAGTGCATGCCATCTATGTAACAACAAAAATGCCTGTTTAATCAAAACAAACAGATGTAAATATGTAAATATAGTTTAAACGTCAGGACCAAATTTAAAGAGATGACAAATTTTAATCATTTTTGTATGTTTAAGGTCTAAATACGTGTCGTGTAAAAGCACCTATTAGCTACTTTGTATGTATTAAACTTACTTAAACTTAACTCTATAAATGAACTTGAAAGCTTAGACTCAGAACATAGTTTGATTTTAGATGTATACATACACATATTCAAATTTGTAAGTTATGTCATAAACTAAAATACTGTTTGTTTAACCAATCATGAACTATTAAAAATTTTTTATAGGTTAGCAGCCAAATACTCTTTCACTCTTAAAGCTCATGTTAAAGCTATTCTTTAACTCTTAAAAGCTAACCAAAAGCCTAATGAAGAGAACATAAGAAACTTATTTAGTAAAATATAGAACTTTTGCCTTTAAATCTAGTTTTGTAACTTTAACTCAATATTTTAGAAAATCATATTGTTTTAGACATAGAAAACTTAACCTTTTGATTATAGACAAAACAATTGGTTTGGATGATTCATCATAACAGTTAACACTTTTTAAAGCTCTCTCTCTTTCTGTCTCTCTCTCTCTATATATATATGTATATATCTAATCTTTGACCAGAAAAATATCTTAAGCTATTGTACACACACAATTATAGACATTGCATTTATACAACCAATTTTTTTTATATTATTTTCATTACCCAAGAACCTGGCTGGAAATACATTACACAAATTAGCCTATTATTAAGCTATATGAGCCACAAGCATTTTGAGACAATATCTTGACTGTTTACTTATGTATAAGCCAATTTAAGTAAAACTTTTGGAGGATAATGCATACTTAAAAGTTAACACCCAGAAATGCACATATTAAACTAAATCATATGTAACCTTTGTGTTCTCACACTTTAAGGTTTTTATTTCTATGTAAGACTCGAATCTGTCAGTTTTTATCTGGTAATGTTTTAAATGATTTTTCTATGGGACACTCCAAAAGAGCAAAAAGAAAAAAAAAAAAGAAAAGAAAAGAAAGAAAGAAAGAGAAAGAGAAAGAAATTTTTGAGCTCGAAAAACCTCCATTATTTTTCTTATGCAAAACAGCTGCACGTACTTTAACTAGTTATCAACACATATTAAACAGACAGACAGACAAACATGCACAAGATAGTTACATTTAAACAAGAGTGCAGTTTCAGGTGTATTTGGTGAAGTTGATCTACAATAACCCTTTTAGAATGTTTAGCTTTGTAACTATAAATAGAGTAGTTAGAACTTTTCTTATCATCAAATAACAGAGATCTCTTGTAATAAAAGTCAGAAGAGAAAAATCCTTTACACCCATGAAAGCAAAGACTGTTTTCCAGAAGTGCCCTAGAGGCTATTTATTTAATTGAAATAGCCAGCTGTACAGGCTTCTCATTGTGGCTTTGATAGCCATGGTTGCTTGATAGACATAGCTGATAGCCAAAACTGCTGCTTTGATAGCCACATGTAATTGTTCCCTCTAAAGGGATAGAATGTTACAGATAATCCCAGCTATTGTTATCTTCAAGGGCTGCTAATCTTTTTCCTGATTGGTAGTTGACAATTTAAAATAATCGAAGGGCGTAGTTCTCATCCTTAGGGCACAGAGGACAAAGGAGGAAAGTCAGGCTCAGTAATGGTAGCTGCCTCAGATGGCACCTTAAGGACCAGAGGTGTCTGGCTTTCCAGTAGCTTACATCTGCACCTAAGACACAAATCAGGATTGCTTCTCAATGCAAAGAAAGTCTAAACATAAGGCACCTCTGACCCCCTCCCTTTCTCAAGCAGTACACTCCTGCTGTAAAATAGTGCCATAATCAACACATTCCTCTGTGTTCCATTTTGCCTCCAGGCGGTATGGAAGCCATGCATGGGTGCAGGAAAATATTAAACAGCTCTTCCTCAATGTGTGAGGGTCAAACAACTTCCAGTACTTAAGAGTACACTCCAAAGGAGTAAGGTAATTCAATATTGAGTTTCCCATCTACAAAAGAGAGAGAAGAAGGCACCTCTTTTAATCCCTCTTGGTTTCATATACCCACAGGGCATCCCCTGAAGTTTCCCTGCACCAGAGTAGGTAGCTGCTATCTGGAGAGTAACCAGGACGTAGGTCAGGCTGGACTAGCCACCATTACCGATGCACCCACCTACTTCTTCTGAAAACTCACATTTCAAATCCAGAATGTTAGCAAAAGCACAAGCTATTCTTGATTCCTGCTATAACAGCCATGCTTAAGAAGGGAAGCATTGCCAGTGAAAAATTAAACCAATAATCAAGAGACTTGAGTGGCTGTATGTTTTCTCCTGCCCTCCCTACCAGTCACAGGAGAAAACCCCTGCCCAGGAATTGGGTCAGCTGAAACCCTCATGTGCACCTTTCTACATTAGCATGAATTTCAGTTTTCTTCTAACCCAGGGGTGGGGTTGTGTGGTCCATAAGGGAACACCTTTAGGTGAGCACTCATCTTGTAGTCAAGTTTGTGCTTCCCATAATTGAAGAATGAATTCTAAGTAATGACAGAGGTTAAGAGTAGGAAAGATTTATAGAGATATAGCTCTTGAGAAACAGGAGGAGTCCCAAAAGTGGTTGCATTGAGGTCCTTTGTTAGGGGTAATTTATGCAACAAAGTCAGTGTGGGTACAACATGGATCACACTGCCATCAACCTATAGGATTACAGGTATATCCACTTAGCTAATACTGATCCTATAGGGAAGCTAGTCATATACAAGGATACATGGAAAAAATAAAGGCATTTTGGAGAAGATATGGGTCCAGATACTCTGATCAGGCACCTGGGTGACTCATGCCTGTCTGGACTTCTTTGGCCAGGTGGAATTAACTATTGTATGATTTCAAGTTACTGTTTATCCCTTAGGAAAGCATGTAGGCTTGATCATTGCATCTTTATCTTGAGGCCTGGCCTTCTTTAGATGCAACTTCAAGCACAATTTTGATGTCTTTATCTTTTTCTGCAGACTCCTTTGAGAGCCCAATCTCTCTCTGACTATGTATTAATTTTTTATATAACTTAGCTGCCTTACTTGGAGCCCAGTATAACTCAGATATGGGTTTCTGGAGTAGTGAGCAAAAGAATGAGGTCAAGCAGGGGGATTAGGGTATCTTGAAGGATCCCTCAAAGTCATTGAAGAGGCAATAAAAGATTTTAGGCAAAGGAACAGCACAATAGATTTTTTTCTAGAAAGATAAGTTTTTAGTGAAAAGATGAAGAAAAGGCTCAGGAATGATAGAATGACACTGTTAAGACACCTTCAGCAATAAATCCAGTAGAAAACATGATGGACTAAGCAAAGCTAGTGGAAGTGGGGTAAAATAGTCAGCCTGGACAGAGATTTACAAGGTAGTGAATGGGACTGGTGTCTTGGTTACTTTTCTCTCATTGCTGGGACAAAACATTCGACACCCAAAATGAAAGAAGGAAAGGTTTATTTAGCTCACTGTTTATGGAGGTTTCAGTCCATAATCAGCTGGGTGCAAGGCAGAGTGGCATGGCACTGGGGAAACACTTCAAGGCAGCAGCCAGACCAAAAGAGGGGAACAAGCCTCTTCTCCTCCCTTATATTGTACACAGGCTACCCCTTGCTCCAGGGCAGGTGTAGCACTCACAAAATCTCTGTGCCCTCCTCTTGCACAGGATGAGGATATTTACAAAGTAAGAACCCTGGCTCCCTGCTGAGTCTCTCAGTTAAACTTCTAAACTTCTCAAATTGACACAATCTATCAACCATAATAACTGGTAGAGGAAGCAAGGGAAGAAAGGCAGTGTAATGACCACTCAGGTTTTTAATCTAGTGATTGGTAGATAGATGATGGTGCTGTTTTAGGGATTAGAGAATCAGGAACAAGAGTAGATGTGGGGATGGAATGGATTTGGTTTGTGTTAGGGTTCTTTGTAGGAACCTGTGGAACATTTGAGTGCTGATATCCAGCTGCCTGCATTATCTGGAGACAATAAGAGGTAATCAGTGGTGAAAATTTTAAAGACATCACAGCCAACAAGAGATTAGACTCTGCAGTCAAGCCAGATCATAACTTCTGTGCTGGCCCTTATTTGGTGTGTGAACTCCTCTATGCCTCAGAATCCTCATCTATAAAATTAATTTCAAAAGTTCTTGTGGTGCTTAAATGAGATAATATAGGTGAAGTTCTTAGTGCTTGACAATGTCATCATAGCACTGTCATCATAATCATTATTCATAGTATATATGTGATAGTGTGAGTAGAATCTAAGGCTAAAACCCCCAGAACTCTACAATATATGCATTTTCTAAGCTTACTGAATCTTGGATTACTCATTTAAAAGGGGGTGCTACAGTCTTCTAAATGTGACCATGAATTAAATGAAAATAAAATGCAATAGAAAAAAATAAAAGTAGGGCAGGGTAAGGAAGGTTGGGAATGCTGAGTTGGCTATGAACAGCGTTACATGAGATAGTAGGGTAGGGCTCCTTGTGGTCCTCACATCTCTGTTCAAGACAACTTGCTCTGAGGAATGTGAATGGCTGACAGCTTTCAGCTGCTGTCCCTGTGAACCTGCTACCTTGGTCATCCCAATGTTGTACTCTCCCAGCAGCAATCAGATGTTGACCGAGCACACTGAAAGGTCTAAGACCAGGACAGTTTGCCCACTATGAGATACCTCTAGTGGGAACTCTTGCTTTGGGCTTCTTTGTGCACTGGTTTTCTTGATCGATTTCATGAATAAGGCAGAAGAGCCAGCACTTAAGAGAAGGACAAGGAAACCAATTGTTATATAAGAAAATGCTGATTAAAGAAAGTATCTTACACTTCATTGCAATGAAAGTTTATTGTATGACATTCTATCACAAATATTTCCTTTTGGACTCAGAAATAAAAGTCACCTAATAAATCACTAAGCCAATAGGGGAAAGAAATAAAAATGGAACTAAACATCTGATTGCAGTACTTAGGTCATGATTATTAATAGGAAGTAATTATTCTCCATTGATTCTTTCCTCAAATACACTTCCACAATTACTGGGAAAAATATTATTATTGTAAATGAAAATATCTAACATTTAGATTTTAGCATATTATATTTATGTCCAATTTTTCCAGCATGTCCATTGTTATGAGTTCAATGGGTGTGTAGCTGCTATACCAGAAACAGCAGCTGCAGCCTCTGCTCCAGTTGGCTGTAGTTTGGTAGCTAATGAAAGAGTAGATGTGATGTATTTAACTTCTTGGCCTCATCTTTAAACATCCCACTTTGACTCTTACATTCTCCTGCAAGCTACAATGTGGATGTAGTAACGGTAAAACCAAATTCATCATATGGATGAAGACAGTCTCTAAGACTGGTGGAAGGAAATAAAAAGAATTCCAGACCTGCTTGTCTCCGTGAACCAGAAACATCTACCCGTCTTGAACCTCATGTCCTCCTCTGAGTTGTTACATGAGAGTAAAAGAAGCCCTATGTACTTTGAGCAATTGATCTGGACCAGATCTGGAAGCAATCCCAGCCATATTGAAGCAGGCCTATGCCCGGAGCTTGTGTCAGTAGCATTAACAAGAGTGGGACCCCATTTCTGGGGCAGCCATGTGTGGTAGTACCCTGAAGCCTCAGAGAGCCGGTTCCAAGTTCCACCTCCACTAAGAGTCAAAATAACTTCAGATCCAGTGAGCCAGGATTCTCCCTCATTTTATCCCTGAGAATTGGATGAGATGCAGAGAGCCGAGTGTGGTGGCAAGACGTCACCATGGTGGAAGATGCTGAGGACCACATTTAGAATCAAACATAATTCAGCACCCTGGGAGCCTTCAGAAATCACTGCCTCACCCTGGAGCAGGGAATGACTTCAGTGAATGAGTGGCAGCTTGTCCTAATTGAATACATATTATATTTTATATGTGTGCGCATGTTTGCATGCATGTGTTATTTTATTGCCCACTGAGTAAACTTCTTATATTTAGAACGAGGTACAAGACATGTTTATAGGTTGAGGTCTATGTCATTTAGTGTAGTGAAAGTTTCAATATTCTGATAAATACTACCATAAAGAAAAGCTGTAAAAATTAATTTAGCATAATACTCCTGTCAAGATAAACAAAAGTATTAAAGAAAAATATTAGCATTACAGAAATAAAAGTGCATACCTACAATCAATTGATCTTTGGCAAGTATAAACAGACTTTTCTTGTCTTTTTTTTTTTTTTTTGGCGGCACCGGGGATTGAACTCACAATCTTGCGCTTGCCGGGCAGGTGCTTAGACCGCTGAACTAGATCCCCAGCCCTTTTTTTCTGTTTTTTTTTTTTTTTGTCTCTTTTTTTTTTTCTTGTCTTTTTAACAAGCGGTGCTGGTACAATTGAATACCTGTATACAAAAAATGACACCATATACAAAGTAACTAACAGTGGAATAAAGACCTACATTACAACCTAAAATTTAAAAATTAAAATCAAGATTTTCTTCTATTTTGTTCTGAAGACTTTACATTTATTTACATTTATTCCAAGAGGAATAAAAATGCATGTTTATATATAAACTCATACCCAAATGTTCATAACTGCTTTATGTTTAATAACCATAAACTAAAATTATCCCTAATGTTCATGAGCAGAATAAACAAATTGTATTAAATCCCCATCATAGAATACCCAGAACTGAAAAGAAATGAATTACTAATACATGCAATGAATGGATAATCCTGATTAATTATGTTGAATGAAAGAAGTCAGACAAAAATGAGAATATATTACATGATTACATTTACATAAATTTCAAAAAATGCAAACTGATCTCCAGGGATGGAAAGATTTGTATTTGCATGGAAATGAGAAGAGGGGAGAGGGAGTTGGAAGGGAAGCAGTACAGAGGGGTAAGGAGTAATGCTGAGGATAATGGACGTTAAAGTATCTTGATTGTGGTAGCGGTCTTACAGATATAGACACATACACATATAGTTAAGATGTATCAAATTGCATATTTTAAATATATGAAGTTTACTGGATTTCAATATTCCTCAATAGAGTGGTTAACATCTTTTCATTGTATTTATTTTTTCCTATTCCTGATGTCTTTGTGATGTCCGAAAGTTTCATTCATTCAGAGGTGGGGCATTGGGAAGGTGATTTGATCATGGGGACGGCACAGTTGTAGTCATCTGTGGATTTCACTGATGAGTTTAAGGCCAGTGTACTGTCAGAAAGTGGGGTCTGGTTGGAGGTGGGTCACTAGAGGCATGACAAGATGTATTTTTGTTCCCGTCTCTTCTCTTCTCTCTGTTCTTCCCAGATGTTATGAGTTGAGCTGCTTTCCTCTGCCAGGCCCTTCCACCATGCTGTTTCTGTTTTGGAGGCAGCCAACCAGGAAGCAAACCCACTAGCAACTGTGAGTTAAATAACCTTCTCCTCCTTTAAATTGTGGATATTTTGTTTCAGTGACAGAAAAGTAACTAGTGCATAGGTCTTATATTTTTCTTTTTAATTTAAATCCTTGCTATTATCTAACTAATGTGAGTTTTTTCTCATTTCTATTTCTAATGTTCACTATCAGTAAAGAAAAAGCTATTTAAGATATAGTCACATGAATAATTAATCAAATGATTAAATTCTCTCTTTATTTTATTAAATAAAACTGCATTTGGGGGCTTTTATAGATATATAGTCCCATCATCAACACCGCAGTTTTGCATTTTTTCTATTCTAGTGTTGTTACAAATAATTTTATTTAACTTTTTATTGTACTCCCTGGAGCTTCCACAATAATTTTGATTAATAAACTTGATGATGCATGTTAGGAAAAAGGAAAAGAAACAGAGGTACAAGTTCAGCAAGACAGGTTTATTTCAGAACAAACCAAAATGGACCACTCTAGGACTAGAGAGCAGATGGGCTAACTCTCGTGTGGGCTATAGGGTCTTCACAGGGTCATGATAATGAAGAGGGGGAGGGCTGTGGAAGCAGGTATAAAACAGCAGGGCAAAAGGATTTCAAGTGGTCTGTGCTCAGGGCAGGTTGGTGATGGTTGGATTCCTTCAGTGAAATTTTCTAGTTGATTGTGCTCTTAAAGAACGTGACTTTGGCACATGTATTGGAATGATATTTTAAGTAAAGGTGGTGTGATGATTAATGACATGCATCAGTTCAACTGAGTTTTCTGGGTTTGTGTGCATGGGTGTTTCTGGAAGAGAATGGCATTTGAACTGGGG
>RJWT010052743.1:0-10526 GCA_004365215.1 Cuniculus paca | reverse complement strand
CTAGCCTCAGCACCATACCAGGGACTATATGACCCCACAAACCCCAAGCCAGATGGGAGCAGGGGATATAAGGGACAGGCTGCCTCAAAACAACTCTGTCATCAATGCCAGCTACATAATTTACAGAATTTAGTGAGGGCCCTTTGTTCAAAAATTGTTAAGAATTTCTAGACCATGACAGCAGAATACCAGCGCAGCATTCCTTTGAATATGGAGCCCTGTGCAACCACATTGTTTGAATCCCCCCAAAGCCAGCCCTGCTTGTCACCCCCATTGTCTCATCTGCACAATGCCATCAGATTGCAACACTGCTCAGGTCTGATCAATTTTGGCTGTAGTGACTTTAGCTAAAGGGAGAAAATGAGGTTAATACCCATGACATTTTTATGACCCTAACAAAATTATAGCAGTAGAACAGAAATGCCATCAGGTTCCTGGAAGATCATATTTAGCCAGTAACAAAAGCCACTGATACTATTTCCTGCTAGACAGCAAGTAATATGAAAACAACTCACTTAATCCCCAGAACAAAACTGTCTTGCAAGGTACACTGTGGAATCCCAAAAAGGAAAATGGGGCTTTCAATGTGTTATGGTTTGTGTCTAGGTGACCCCCCCAAGCCTCATATAGTCATGGAAGTGGCTGAATCTAGCATTTGTGATTGGTTTGTTGTCTAGTGCTGGGATTGGTGGTGTGAGTTCTGCACCCATCCAGGGGTGGAGCCTGCATACAATGTAAGATCAGAATGAGGGCATATTTTTGCCTTTTATGCGTGGTTTGCTCTTGCTGCTTGCAGCTATCATGAAGAGCTGCCCCTCAGCCATGCCACCCTGCCTTGGAACCAGCTGGGTATGGACTGAAACCCCCAAAACTATAAGAAATAAACCTCTCCTTCCTTCACTTTGGGCATCAGGTATTTTGTCTCAACAATGAGAGAAAAGTAACCAAGACACAATGCTTACAGAACCTTCTGAAAGTCACAGAGGAAGTTGGTGGTGAGACTCACATGAAGGTCCTTCTAGAAACAAAGTCCACATTCCACATACTTACTATCCCACAGCTCCCAGTCTTCTCTGAGTGCTACTGCCAGCCATTTGTGGTGGGGAGAAAATTCACCTACAGAACTACTTCCTCTGCCTACAAAAGTCTTTCTTCCTTGCCACTGTTAGCTGAAACCCCCATGAAGACATCGCATCCTCCAGGAAACCTTCCTGGATATCTTCCTTGCCAATTTAATTAATCTTTTCCTCCTCTTCTCCCTGTATATTCAATGCTTAACCCTGTTACAGCATTAACCTCTCAACCGAACTTTGTGTTTTTTGGTTCAACAGTGAATCCCTTGGGGATAAAAACTGTATCTCATTGATTTGTATTCTCAATTCTTGATACCAAGCCTGATACAAAGATGCTCAATAAATATCAACTTAATTTAATTCAGTGGAATGGAATAGAATAAAATGTAATGATATGCTCTAGACTTGTCTTCTAGTCTAGCAATTCCAAAAAGCTTTGAGATAAAAAGAGGGCTAGAGAACAATGACTTTTAAAAAATTCACGGTTCAGTGACTGTGACCATCCCATCTACTGAGAAGTCAAATTTTACTGTGTTTTAATCTTTGGAAAATAGATCCATCTCTACAGCTGTTCGTCCCTTCTGAGTTGCAAAACAGGCTAAGCAAGAACATTCTGGGAAGAAATAGACACAAGTACCTTTCCCAAATGTTTCTATTTTCTGACTGTATTTATTTTAATCCTTAAAAACAATCACTTTAAGAAGTTTTGCTTAGCAGCTGCTTTAGGAGAATCTCTTCATAGAACAATTCCAAGGGTTCTGCAGGCTAGGGAGACTGGGTCACTATGACCCCTTGCACTGCATTCCCTGCGCTCTTAGCTCTTGCTAATGGACTCAGAATCAGTGCCATGCTGAGCACTCTCCTATCAGCATTGGTTTGCTCTGGGTATCACATTGGTGCATTGTCATTCAAGCTTTAATTAAATCACATCTGTTAAGATGTCAGTGACCCATGTTGGCAGCTAAAAAGGTAACTCACATGAAAGTTAATTTCCTAAGGTCCTAGAGCACAGAACTCTGACAATGTGCAGGAGATGAACATTTGAATTTGTTTAAAAAGAAAGGTGCCTGGATTGGCCTATTCTGAGTGAACAGAGAAGAAAAAGAAAACTGCCTTTGATCAATGAGAAAATGTTTAGAAAAATCAAGATAAGCCAATTCATTAAGTCTATTTGTCTTGACTTCGATCTTTTATGCTGTCACATTCTCAGGAAGTAGGTGAAGCTAATGGGGAAATTGTTCATAAGCCAGAAAGTATTTAATAAGCCACTTTGGATTAAGGAATCACAGAACTACAAATAAGCCGAGAGAGCTACTCAAGCTGTTTTTCAACTACTGTGTTTCTGTTAGTGTTTGTGGTAATCAGTTAGCACAAACTTGGTAGCATAAAGCAACATGGATTCAGTATCATACACCTCTGCAGGTCACAGCCAAAAACCAATTTCACTGGCTAAAATTGAGGGGAAAAAGAGATATTTTCCTTTCTGGGGGCTCCACAGAATAATCCATTTCCTTGCCTGTTCCAGCTTCCAGAGACAGCCTGAATTCCTTGGCTTGTGGCCTCCTTCCTCCTTCTTCAAAACCAGAAGCATTACATTTCTATGACCATCTGTCCATGTCACATCTCCCTTAGATCAAATCCTGGAAAGACTACCTGATCCTGAGAATCCCTGTGATTAGATTTCACCCACCCAGGTAATCATAATGCAGGCTAATTCCCCATTGTGAGGCCCTTAATTTAATCACACATGAATGCCCATTCTGCATGTAAGATTAACACATTAACAGGTTCTGGATATTGGAAGACAGGCACCCTTGGGGCCATTATTCCGCCTATCACAAGTGCCAAGGCAGCTGCCCTAACAATGTGATTGTAGGATAGATATCTTCGTCATGATTCTACTTTAGAGACTAAACCTTCTATTAGCAGAGTCTATTTTTGATCATCTTATCTAAATCTTTCTTACTATCATACTTCCAAATTTCATGATTCTCACTCTCTAACCCTACAGAAACTGCTAGCCCAACATTTAAGCCCTGGGCTCCTCAGATTTTAGAGTCTTTTTCATCTGTTCTGAGTCCATGACTGATGGGAACTAACTTCCGTCATGATATCTGGCCTCTTTCCTTTTTATTTTCCTCTCCAATAGTCCAGAGGCTCCCTGTGCCTTCCTCCCCGTTACATACACTTCCTCCTACATGGTCTGCACTGTCCTTTAGTTCTCCACATCGATGTGGACATGAGTGCCCCTCATGCTGGCCTGATGCTCTAATGACCTTCCGTGGGAAGTGTCTCCCCTGCCCTGTCCATCTGTCCACCAGCCCTTCATGCATTCCCTCCAAAGACAATCACAATCCCTATGGTAACCACAGCACACAAATTGAGGTGGTGCATGCACGTGTGGGTGTGTATCCACCAGTCCAAGCAGCAGGTGGCTTTAAGCAACTCTATTCCTATGCAGTCTGGAAGCTGGAAGAGCTGGGATAAACTCTTATTCTTATAATTTGCTCATACATAGCATTTTAAAGTCAGTCCATTATCCAAAAGTAAGAAAAACTGTTTGGAATGTCAACATAACTATTTTCATTGCAAGCAGTGAAACATATAAATCTAACCCATTAATGCTTGTTTAATAGATTTGTATGCCAAGGTAGAGCAATAACACTATAAATCTGTACATCCAAATGTATTTTAGCTCACTATAGCCACTGACAAATCTGTGACAGATGTGAGCTCTCTCTTACCTGTCATAAGAGATTTTAAAACTTATTTTTTTGTCCTTAACGAAGCTGATTTGGCTTGTGAATTCTCATTTTTTTCTTATTGTTACCAATATCCCGACAAAAATGTAAGTGTTAAGTCTCATTATCTGTATAACATTTTCTCTGTTGTCAATATATATATTTAAATTATGAACTGAAAATTATGAAGTCTTTAATTACTTTTCTGTGTTGTATAGAATGCTTCCTGAGGGTCTCTGTCTCTGTCTCTCTCTGCCTTTCCTAAATACTTCTCCCTGCTTCCTCTCTGAGCTTTTCTTTCTTAAACTCCCAAATCAGACTAAGTGGTCTATCTCAGGTTATTCAGCTGAATGAGGAGCACTGTCTTCCTTTGAGACTTGTCAGGCTTTAAGGTCTGGGGTAAGAATCAGCCACAGCCACACCACAGTGGTGCAGAAATGGCAGCCCACAAAGCCAGGACCCAGATAGTCCCTGGAGGAGAATCAGAAGTCAAAGGCTCTCTACTTGTGCCTTTTCCTGACGAGAAGCTATGAAACCTATGTATTTCTGTATGTGTCTCTGTAGCGTTCAAAAACAAATGAGTCAGTTAATAGTTTATCAAGGATAAGCACAAAATGTGAGATGCTTTGAGAATTCAGTTTATTACTTTCTTTCAAGGTATAATGGAAATGAGAAAGAAAATGTAAAAGAAAGGAGAAGAAAGCATGGAAAGAAAGGACATACGTTTTGGGCATGTACCATGGTCAGGTGATTTACATACATTACCTCTCATACTGTCCTGGATTGCTTTTGTAGTTTCCAGTAACAGGGAGGCAGCTGGGGCTGAGTATATTTCTGTAGTTTGCACAGGGCAATATCAGCTCCCAAGTCCACTCCTTGTGAGCTTTTATACGGGGTGACCATTTGTGCATGTTAGAGCCCTTGCCACCACACCTTATTTCTAGTGAAGTCTTACACTAATACACTAAACAATGTCCTTGATGCAAGGAAATGTTACTTCTGCCCACCTGAACCCTGAAGCATCAACACAGTCCACCTGCATCAAAATACTTCAAGCAGTTTCCAGTGTGAATTGGCTCTCCAAGCTCCCTCTCCCTCTCATCCCAGTGGAGTCCAGCACAGCCCTGGAACCCCCAGGGGCTCTTCAGGCTGAGATCAGGCCCTAGGGCATTATGTGATGGATTTTAAGGCTTCCTTTCAGTGGTTCAGAGTAGTCTGAATTTATCGGCTGCAACTTGAGCTGGTTTCCTACATCCATGGGCAGCTGACAGCTGTCAGAGAAGCAGGCCTCCCTCCTGCCGCTGGCCAGTCCTGAGGCTCATTCACAGAGACAGGGAGAGAGTCCAGATTGACAGACTGTTTTGGCTGTTTCCATGAGGTCCTAGCAAACTGGGTTTGGCTGCAAGCGGTCTCTAAAGTCAGCAGAACGTGCAGGCTTCTCGAATACCATTTGACCAACTGACCATGAACAGAACGCAGATCTGGTTAAAAACTCTGCCATCCCCTCCTGAGGATTCTTGTTTCAATCAAGTACATTTTTCTCTTATTTCACTAGCATCTTCCGAGTCCCTCCGATGTGCTAAAGACTAGGGATACAGCCCTCCAGGATATGTTCTGCTTAGCCTGGCAGCTCATAAAGCATAAAGTAAAAAGGAACTTTATCTTCCTTCCCCTTATTCACTCACATATTCAACAAGTAGATACTGACTACTCTGAAAAGTAGTGTAATAAGCAATGTGGAAAATGAAAGGCAGCTCACCAGATACCCTGCCCTAAAACAATTATGCTTTAATGCAGAAGGTGAGCCACAATTGAGCTAAAGGATTATATGCAGTGAGGAAAGTCCAGGTGAGGAGGTATGAATCATAAGAATAGAAAGATATTACATGCATTTGGGATATCAGGGAGGTTGTTTAGAGCTTAGGATTCCCAAAAGCAGATCCTGAGACAAGGATTGGGGACAAATAATCTGGGGAAAGGCAGAGGATATCAGGATACACATGCAGTGTCAGCTGAGACAGGAAAGGAAGAAATATCAATAAAGAATCCCGTAGAAGGAGCAGGTTAGTGCTATGAGCAGCTATAGCTCAACCACACCAGGCTAAATGTGGCTCCGAATTGTTTTAATGAAAGATGAGGAAACTGGAGAGATAGTCCCAAAACTCCAGAGGGGAGAGGAAATTTCTGAATTTAAAGAAACTTTCTTCTAGTCCTATAGGTGGGCTAAGGAATAATGAGTAGGGTTGCTCGTGGGTGCTACAAAAGTCTCCACAAAGAATCAGTATTTGAACAGAGCCCTAAAGAAAAAAATAGGTTTGGTTGTACATATATTGCTGTGGTATGATTTTTTAATTCTTTTGGGAAGATACCAAGAAGGGGAACAGCTGGATCAAGTGGAACTTATTTATAGTGGTACTGTTTGTAATAATTAAATCTTAGAAATAGCCCAAATGCCCATCAACTGATAAATGAATTAAGAAGTTTTATTTTACTAGATATTACAAAATAGGAAGAAAATTCTCAAATGGGCAGGAGCACTAGGGAAGGAAGAAGGGGAAAGAAAGGGAAAGGAAAAAAACAAGAAGGAAAAAACGGAAACCAAGCTTTTAAATTTTTTTTTTAAAACAAAAAAAGAATTTGTAATAGCTAAATCTTGGAAACAACCTAAATGCCCATCAACTGTGGAATAGAAACAAAGCTTTTGAAAATAAGGAGGGGAAGAAAGGTTGAAGGGAGAGTAAGGGAAAGAGAAAAAAGAATTAAGTTATAACATGTATATGTGCAAATTCCCTATGTTGAATGTGATCATTACATACACATTAAATGTATCAATATATAAGAGTGTTTCAAAAAGACTATTTGTATGAAGGTGGAAGAGAGGTAATATTTAGGACTATTTTGTTTGTGAAGAAAAAAAAAAGATGAATAGGTTTGAGCCTGTAAAAGGCAGGAGAATTTCAGGTAAAGCAATATCCTGAACAAAGGCACTGAGACAGAGTATGAAGGAAACAGGGAAGCCTGACCTCAGGATACCAATGGTGAGGTTGGAAGAAATATTGTAGGATAGCGGAGAGACAGTTGATTACTCATAAATACACAACAGCATTAAAACATCATTATTCTATTTTGAAATTTGGATATTTCATAAGTTCAGTCCCTGTACAAAGAACCTTATTCTATTCACTGGCAAACTATTTTATTTAGAGGCAAAATAAAATCAAATCAACTTTGCTTTTGTGCCTAAAATTGTGCCTATAAGTGACCTCCTGTACTGATCATGAAACACTACTACTGGCAGTTTTATGATCCACAAAACGTGGTTTGAGTCTGCCAATGGTGTGGCTCTTGATAAAGGTAGACGCTTTCTTCAGGAATATGTGAACTGTGTAGCTGGGTGGAATGTTGCAGGGAACAGTACCTAACATATTCATCTCATATTTCAGGAATTGTCTGTTTTGGGTTCACCACTTGTTCACTGAGGTTTTGTCTGCCCTTGGGCTTGTCTGGAACTAGAGTCTGTCTCTTGAGCCCAAGGGCCCTCAGGGAGCTTCAGTTTTCAGCAGGGAGAATTCCTGCACTAGGAATGGTGGGTGTTAGAAGGCCCCAAGACTCACACACGGACACATGACTCACCACTGTCCTGGGGCTTGATGTGCCTTCCCCACTTCTGCCTGAAAACAGTACAGGGACTTTCTTCCCCTTCCCCAGAACTCGCCCCACTGCATGTACAAGGGCTCAGAAACAGGGAGCAGGCTCCACAGTGAGAGAGTCGAAGACCTTAGAACTCTAGTCTTAGGAATTTAGGTTTTAAGTCCATAACACAGCCAGGGGGGGTCCTTTAGGGTCAGGGAGCCACATATGTTCCAATACCTCAAAGAAACATCAAGTCTGTGGTTTTCTTTAGTGACTTTAAAAAAAAAAGGTTCTATGTTCTTCAGTCTATGAGATGAATATATATTCCCCCAACTGGATGCAAAGATGAATTTTCTCAGTATTGGATCTTATTTTTCATTCAGTATAAGAACTTCCTGCTTAAAGTCATTTTTAATCACATATTGTACCACATAGTTGTAATGTAATAGGAAATGTGTTGCCTGCCTCACCCAGACAGTATACTTCAGTTTCTTAGTTGCCCAGGTAATAGTTCCTGTTCCAGTTCTGGTTGCTTCTGTCACCTAGAAATGGCTGGTCACTGTGATGCAAATCCAGTCACTATGATGCATATTATAAGAACTCTTATGGTTAATACATTGTATCAACTTGAGAAGTTTAGTAGTTTAACTGAGAGACTCAGCAGCGAGTCAAGGTTCTTTGTAAATATCCTCATCCTGTGCAATGGAGAGCAAGAACATTTTGTGTTACACCCACCCTGAAGGTGGGGGGAGTGGCCTGTGTACAATTTAAGGGTAGAGAAGAGACTTGCCTTCTCTCTTTTGCTCTGGCTGCTGCCTTGAAGTGTCACCCCAGTGCCATGCCAACCTGCTTTGGGGCCAACTGATTATGGACTGAAACCACCAAGAACCGTAAGCTAATAAACCTTTCCTTGCTTCACTTTGGGTGTCAGGTGTTTTGTCCCAGCAACAAGAAAAGTAACCAAAACAATTTGGTACCAGGGGAGTGGGGTTATTGCTGTGACTGTACCTGACCATGTGGTTCAAGAGTCTTTGGCAATGGCTTGTGGGAAGAGTCTGGAAAGGTTCAGAGATGTCGCCTGAAAGAGAAGCCCTGGAACTCTGTAGGGGAGATTCTGCTCAGAGCTCAGAAGACCAGAAGGCTGATAGAAATCCTACCAGTAGAGACCAGGCTTAGGAGGTTTCTGCTGGAAAGAAGGGCTGCATTGGGTGCTGGACTCCAGATGATGTGTGTTATGGCTTGGCAGAAAGTTTGTCTGCGTTTTGTTCATGTCCAGAGACTTTGCCTGAGACTGAGATTAAGGATGGTGGACTGATTAATCTGGCAAAAGAAATATCAAGGCAGTCGAATGTTGAGGCTATGGCATGGCTATCGTTGGGGGCATTTAGCCAGATTTATGTTGCAAATCAAGAGCACAGAGCCCAGCAGGGTGATTTAAAAGGCTGTGAGTTTGGCCAGAACGGAAGTTCCAGTGAAGCTGTGGACTGTAAAGATAGAGCTGAGACCTTGATTACTGAGAAGAAACAGAGAAACAGAAAAGATGGCCTGAAAGCAGTGCAAAAACGGCAAGTCTTGAACTTTTGCAGCTTCCAAACTGCAAAGGTGAAAGACTTTGCCTTAAGAAGAAAGCCTCAGAGCACCATGTTCCAGAATGGTGGCAGAGGCCCCAAGAGGTTCCAGAATGGCGGCAGCAAAGAGAATCTGTTCTTCACAATCAGGTTCAGAGTGCCCAGCAATCCAGGCACTCGACCCCTACAGCCAAGAGACAGGAAAGTCTGGCTACTGCTCCAGCTAGCAGCAGACCTGGGCATCATCCACATGGTACTGGTTTTAGGTGCACACAGAATGCACAAGTTCTGAGGTTGAAAAGGCTTCCACCCTGATTTCAGAAGGCCTGGGAGGCCAGGCAGCATGCCTCTGAGAGGGCAGTGTGTGAAGCTGTGAGTATGAAGCCAAAGGTGCAGTGGAAGCCCCAGTGGAGACCCCAGAAGTTTGGAAAAGCCAGGAATGTGGATCATCTAAGGAAACCTGCAATGGGGGAGCAGAGCCAGCACAAGAGAGATGCCATGGGATTGGTGACCACTAGACGTGCCATAGGGGTGGAACCACACAAGCCCTTTGGAGCTCACAATTTGCCACAGATTGCTTCAGAGGCTGGACAAGTAACTATAGGATTTAACATTTACCCTGCTGGATTTTGGGCTTGCTTTTGTCACAATCCTTTGTATCCTCCTGTTAGTAACTTTTGGAATGAAAATGTTTGTCTTGTGCCCTTGCCTGCTAGAAGTGTTTAATCTTGTTTTCATTTGTACAGGGACTTGCAGCTAAGAGTTTGCCTTACATTTCAGAGACTTGGGACTTGGACTTTTCAGCAATGATGAAACTGTTTCAATGCTGAAACTGCTAGGACTTCGGCAACTCTTGCAGATGAACTAAATGCCTTTTGCATAAAGGGATGTGCATGAGTCTTTGAGGGGCCAAGGACAAAATGTTATGTTTCTAGTGTAATGTAATGCAATGATAGACTTACTGCTGGTTCTTAAGGATTGTTAAAGTTGTGTTATAATGTTCAAGTTGCAAAATGGTAAGAATTAGCATGTCTTGGTATCTGGAGGCTGATTTAAAGAAATATGTCTGGTTACCAAGTTGACAAGGGGTGGATTGTTATGGTTGATACATTGTGTCAACTTGAGAAGTTTAGTAGTTTAACTGAGAGACTCAGCAGCAAGCCAAGATTCTTTGTAAATATCCTCATCCTGTGCAATGGAGAGCAAGAACATTTTGTGTTACACCCACCCTGAAGGCGGGGGTTGGCCTGTGTACAATTTAAGAGTAGAGAAGAGGCTCATGTTCTCTCTTTTGCTTTGGCTGCTGCCTTGAAGCATTGCCCCAGTGCAATGCCTTGGAGCCAGCTGATTATGGACTGAAACCACCAAGAACTGTAAGCTAAATAAACCTTTCCTTGCTTCACGTTGGGCGTCAGGTGTTTTGTCCCAGCAATGAGAAAAGTAACCAATACAAGAACCAATTCCCAATTAACAAGCCATCCTGCCTCTGTACTTCCTGCTTGCTTATCCTA
>RJWT010052742.1:0-10521 GCA_004365215.1 Cuniculus paca | reverse complement strand
CTTGCCATCTTTTGCACCGGATGAAGATATTTACAAAGAACCCTGGCTCCCTGCTGAGTCCCTCAGTTAAACTTCAAAACTGCTCAAGTTGACATAATGTATCAACCATAGCACTTGCTCCCAGATTTTTGGGCCCATCTGTTTATAGAAAATCTCTCAGAGATAGCTTGCCATTATGTAATTCTTTCTTACAAATGTCTTGTGGTTGTGCATTCACTACAGAAATGATTTACCTGCACTACTATCCTATTCCTATACAAAGTAAAACTCTGGCTTTTTTGGCAAATGAGCAGAAGTGTGATTTTACATATGCTGTCTCTGAGCCTATAATTCCATTTCTTGCTTGTCAGTTTGTGAGAGCTCTACTCTTTGCTCCAGGTTCAGCTCAAATGTGACATCTACCATGAAGACTTTGCACATCTCCAGCAGAAATAATAATGGTGTCTGTATTGCTACATTATTCATGTGGATTCCCATGCAGGTTGGCACCCCACCCACCTTGCAGTTACCTCAGGCCTGTGAATGGGGAGGGATGAAACCACATTTCCATCCTCCCCAGAAACCAGCACAGAACTTTGCACACAGAGAGTTTCCAATAGGTATGTGTTAAAGCCACAAACTTAATAACCCGTAAATTCTAACTCATTATTACAGTTTGATTCTTCATTGAAGGAGAGATGTAAAAGACATTTTGCTTCCTCCACTAGATAGCTATTCTATTATTTAAAATCATTTAGTGCTAAACTAGGAACTAACTGGACTAGTTAATAAGTGAGTGATATAATGTTAAGATAAAGCTGATTGATTTTACAAATATACACAGGGTCAGGGCTGGGGATCTAGCTCAGCGGTCTAAGTGCCTGCCCGGCAAGCACAAGGTCGTGAGTTCAATCCCTGGTGCTGCAAAAAAAAAAAGAAACAAATATACACAGGGTCTGTGAACTCAAGTAAATTCATTACTATTTTAGACATACAACGTACCCTATAAAATGTGAATAAGACACATCTCAGAGATTTCACCACAAATTGTATTCTTCACTTTCTCATCATGGAGACAAAATACCTGACTGCCAAAATTTAAAAGAGGAAAGGTTTATTTCAGCTCACAGTTTCAGTGGGTTCAGTTCATGGTTGGCTGGCTCTAAGGTGGAAACTCCATGATGGAAAGGCATGGACAAAGAGAAGGTTTACACTACATGACCACCAAGCTGTGAATGTGAAGCCAAAGATGCAGTGGAGGCTCCTGAGGTTTGAAAAATCCAGAAACATGAATCATCTAAGGAAACCTGCAATAAGGGAGCAAAGCCAGTCCAAGAGAGAAGGTGTGGGAGCTAAAACTACCAGAAGTGCCATAGGGGTGGAACCACACAAACCCTTTGGCCCTCACAATTTGCCACAGATTGCCTCAAATGGTGCACATGGAGCTACAGGACTTAAGCAGAGGGAAAAGGGAGGATCCAGAAAGGGGAATGTACCTTCGAGATCGTATGACCCACCCACTTTGACCACGCTCCACATCCAAATGTGAGACTTTTTTGGGAAACATTTTAGATCTAAATGATAACACAAATATCTAACACTCAAAATTGTCTATACAACTGGTCACAAATAGTACGTACTATGAAATACTGGTTCTATCTTACTCTTATTCTCCTCATTATCTACCCTTCTATTGTGCCACAGTTTAACCCTGTTTCTTCTAGTCCAAAACTTATTAGCAGTAACCAATACATGTGGACTTCCTACTTACATAATAATTCCTTAAGTATTGGAAGACTATCATAAAATCAGTCATCATATGACAGGAATTAATTTGAATTTTTGGCAAGATGGTATTTTGTCTTCTTACTTCTTCTGCATAATATTGTACCACCCTTATTCATCATAATAGACAAGACTTGAAACACAACATTTACTTCTTATGAATATTAAACTTAGTGATTTAAAAGCCTCTCATTGACTCTAATATCTGATAAATAATAACTGATATTAGTAAATTTTAGCTTTCATTAGAGTATAATAAAACTTTTTTCATGGTTGCAGTATGTTGACAGCATGATAATATATGGTTCAGTGATTTCTGTTTCTGCATAAAATGTGAGCATTTCCGTATGAATCAGTGATTTTTAGCATTGTTGTGTCTTCATGTGAGGCCAAGCTATGAATTTAAATAGAAGCATATGTCATACTTATGTATATAGACAGTATTTCAAGTGACTAACTATGACAATATTGGGGCTACCAATTTGAAAATTTCAACCCACAGAGTATTTGTGATTGTCAAAAATTAAAATCAAAACCATACTATGCAGCCATTGAATAGTTAATATGACATTTTTTTTCTACCCTGGCCCCTTTGTCTGTAAATTTTGGGTGACAAGTGAAGTTGGCATCCTGCTCCGTGAAGAAAACTTGAATTATGTATGCCAAAAACAGAATATGGATGCCAGTACTGTCACATATTATGGCCATCACTAGGCAAACAGCCTCATAGAGAGGATAAACACCTATCTTCTGCTAACTGTTTAAATTGTCAGTCATAGAAGCCTTGCCTTTATTAAAGTGATGCTCAAAAAAAGCAGTGATTCGTGGTGTAAAGGGCTTCCCAGATGTGGGGCTTTATGAAGATATGTGGAATAAACATCTGCCAAGTCGCCATGACATGTAGCATTATCAGGCATGGAATTGAAGAACAGTTGAAGTTAGCTATTTATTCTCATTGTTCAAAGGGGCAGGGAATCTGTACAAATATTGCAATCCTAGCTGAAAATAATGAAGTGGTATACACTGATCCTAATAAATATAAATTGTGACCTAAAACTACCCAGGTATAATGCAGAACCCACAAACCTACATAATGTAAGAACTTATAAGGAAGCAAAGACTTGTATTTTCTTGCTTAATTTATTCATCTTTTTTTACTATATCTCATATCAAGGTCCTCATTAATAGATTCTATACCATGGCTCCCTATGACAATAGAAAGATAGTTCCTGAGATAAAAAATTTTATCACCATTGACTCTAAAGTAAAGTTTAGCCCCTGACATTATTTAGTATTCTCTGAAGCAGTATTTAGTGTTTGTATTTTTTTGTTTGAGACAGGATCTCACTAAGTTGTTCATTTTGGCTGTGAACTTGTGATTGTCCTGCCTCAGCCTTCTGAGTAGCTGAGATTACAGTTATGGGTCACCATGCCCAGCTTGGTAGATGTCTTAGTTTCCTAACAGCTGTTATAAGTTTGCAAAAAACACCACGAATTTACTGTTTTATTGTTCCGTAGTTCAGAAATTTGGCAATAGTTTTATCAAGCTAAAATCAGAGGTTGGAAGGGCTACATACCTCCTGGAAGGTCTTCCTCTTCCCTTGCCTTTTCTGCCTTTTGAGGCTATACATATTCTATGGCTTGTGGCCTACAGCTAGCAAGGGCAGGCTGAATCCTTCCCTCATTACATCACTCCAGTATTCTCTTCTTTTTTTTCATTTTCAAGGGTCTTTGCCAGTGGTGGCAAAACTTATAGAGACTGAGTGCCCAAACTGCAACCCCAAAAGCACTTATTTACCACAAAGTGCCAACACTGCAAAGAAACCTGAGGCTTTAGTTTAGAAAAAAATAATTAATACGTTAACATCTTTTGTCTTGAAAGAAAAATAACATGTGTGCCATTCGGTTGCCTCCCCTACTCAAGGCCAACTTGTATAATCTAGAGTAATCTCCCCATATTAAAGTCAACTTAATTCTATTTGTACCCTTGCCTAACATTTCTTTCCATGTAGGATGATATAGCCATAGATTATAAGAATTAGGAGATTGATATTTTCAAAGGGGTCATTATTCTGCCTAACTCAGTGGCAAATTCAAGAATTATCAGAATCTGCTCTGCAATTTCTGATAAGTATGGTTTCAAAGATATTTGTCTCTTGCTATGGAACATATGGGAAGAACTTCACATTCTTGCCAACCAGTTCATGCAAGAAAAAGGCTTTTTGTTGAAGTGTTGAGAACTAGACATTGGTTAGTGGTGAATTAGCCATAATCTTAACAGGAGAGGATATTCAATTACTTGCATTCATTGAAGTCACTTATGCTTTAGACAGGATTAAATCTCTTAGGCCGATTGAGGTCCAGAAGCAGAAAATCAATTCAGACCACTTAGTAGATGCCGGGAGTTTAACATATAAGTCATGGGAGGATTACTGTCATCTCCATCACACTAATGTAAATTTTCCATACCTATATCTAAGAACCTTAACAATATTGTTAACACATACCACACAAGCTCTGTAATTTTGAAGACTACATGATCTTTAAAGTGGGGGGGCAGTGTTAATTTATCAGCAATCATTTAAGTTGATGAGAAAGAAAAGAAGACTAGCTATTAGGGAGCAGGGAAGTACACATACCTAGTTAGTAACAGTGATTTTAGGAGTAAGATTGGACACAGATATCTCTGACTTTTACTACTGAGATAAGAGTAAACAGCTCTGTTGAATACTGACCCCTTGAAAAAAATACCACCAAAACAATCTGCCAATGAGACAATTTATTTAACAAGTGTATCTTTGGGGGGATGCAACAAACCGTATGAACCAATGCAAATGTATATAAGTATTTTGGGGTAGCATTTGAAGACTTTTATAAATTTTTATCACTGAATTATCTTTAAAAGATAAATATTTTCTCTGATTTCTGAGAACCTCAATCCAACATAAACGGGTCATCTTCCTCATAGCTCATAACTTGGGAACCTGAAAACATTTACCTAGGAATCTATGGGCTCAAGAACATTTACATCTCCAGAAAGGACCTAAACATGCCGGAACATTCCATCCTCTAGCTACTAGCTGCAAAACAAACAGGAACAGGAGCTTGGAAAGAACAAGATTGCTAACACTCTCTGTGTATGTAGAAGTGTAGTCTAGGCGACACTCTCCTAACTAATCAATTGTTAATTTAAAAGGAGTTTTCTACATGACTGGTTTATCAGAGAAACACTCTATTTACTAGTGTAGGAATATTATTTTTATGACAGAAGGGTTAGAAATCATCTAAAAGTAAATAAATGTTTGCATAGTGTTTTTAGGAATTAAACAACAAAATGAAGCCAAAAATAATTGATGGTTCTCCATAAGCCAAGTATGTTCCACTTTGCGTCTAGTCCTAGTTATCTCCCTGAGAACAAGCAGACCCTGCAAGGCTGCAGGCATCTATCAATAACTAAAATGATAACAAATATGTTCATAATGAGCACTTGGCTTGCTTCATCAAGAGGTACAAGGTCACACCAAAGTAAATTGCTACATAAGAAATCTTTTTCGACCAATCTGACCTTTTAGAAGGTTTACCCTCTTTCCGTTATACAAATAGTTACTGAATTCTTGTGTGTTCTGTACAGTTCTGGGAGACAGTGAAGAAACAAACGTTATAGTAGATACAATTTTATCTCCTGAAACCTGACAATAGTATTGGCAAGAGGATACACATACACAGCATCTTTATCTTTTTGTAATGAAGGACTCAGTGACATCAACCCTTACAGATTTTGCTTACAAGGAAGCTAGGCTCAAAGCTCAATTGTAAATCACCCCGTAGTGGAGAGACGTGGGTCCAAATACTAGTTGTCACAGTGCCTGAGAATGAACTGTTAATCTTGACAGTTAAATCTTCAAAAACACCTCCCCTGTAAAATAGCTTTAAGGGTGAAATGAGATTATGTGTTAATGTACTTAGCATAACATCTGTATGTATGTATAGACATGTAATATTTCACATTACTGTTTATAAATTGTTTTAGTGTCAGAATTAAATGAGATACTATGTATAAGTAGTTCTGCTCCACATCCAGGGCATGGTTAGGTACTCAGTGGCGACAACTATCAATTTTGAAAACATCCAGTATTTTAGCTTGAGTCCTCTGCATATTTCCTTTCATGTAGCTGAAAGAAAGAACCCAACATCTGTGTGCTCTGCCCTGTGTCACATGCTAAATCTGAACTTTGTGCCTTTATACCCATAATTACGCTTTGGGGAAAGTTTCAATTATACAGATATAGAAAGTGAGACTCAGTACCAAGGTCTGCCTGGGCCATGCAGGCGTCTGTCACCCAGGTGTCCCTGGAAGAGTGTTTCACTACACAGCAGCCCAGTGTGCTGACCTTTCCCTAGGACTGGGCTTGGCAGTCCAGTGTAGCATATTGTTCTACAGTGATACTTTTCAATGCAACCTTCTGTTAAGATGGAAGCACTCTATATCTGTGCTATCTAATGAAGTGCTCCACAGCCAGGTGTGGCTCTTGCCATCGGCACTTGAAATATGGCTAGTATAATTGAAGACCTGAATATTAAATTTATTTAACTTTATTTTTTAAGTTGGCATATTTTAAATTTTAGCTGCCTTATTTTCCCCACATTATTTATGAGTGCCTATTTGTTATACAGATTAGTGAGCTTCATTTCTGCAGGTTAACATACTTTAATTATTTCCTCCTTCTACCCTCTTCCCTTCTTTTCTCCCCTAGCTTCATTTTTGATGTGTGTAGGAGTGTTCAATCCGTTTTGATCATATTCGTTTAAATGATCACATGCTACCATTTGGATAATAGCTTGATAACATACTTAACCACAATCAGCTATTCATTGCTTGAACACCACAAATAAAAGGTTGCTCATCAACTTACAAACAACATATTTTATTGCTTTCCGTCTCTGAACAGATGAAAACCCATCATGATGTTGAGCCATCTTTTTCCCTCTACCTTTTTCTTACTTGGTCCAAATTTTTCCTAGAACCACACAAAGCATGCTCAATCAATTTCACAAAACAGTATGGACTCATATATTTTACTATGTGCAAATATTGACAGTTGTGAAGCATTCTAGCTTCAGGGTTTTTATGAGGCTACTTGGTGAATTCAGCAACCTGGGTGATGATGGGATGGTGGTGATAATAATCATTCCTATGTGCCAGGTATTTACTATGTGCCAGGTATTAGTCTACAGCTTTTCCATTTATCAACTTGTGTGTTTACCATAATAAGCCACTATCTGTAGCCAATTTTATGGAAATGGAACTAAGACAAAAGGAGGTTATGTAATGGACAACAGTCATGCCCCTTAGGAGTGAAGCCAGGATTTGAAACTGAGTGGTTTGAATTTAAAGTCTATCTTTTTTTTTTTAAGTCTATCTTCTTAATTGTTCTGCATTCTAATTGTTGAAGACCAGAGTCAAAGAAATAGCATCATAGTGACCAGGGACTGGGAGTTCAGAAGTCCCACTCTCAGTAAGACAGAACTTTGAGAGAAATTTTCCTAGAGCCAGTCTACCAGTCATACTTCCCACACAGCCCTGCCCTGGTGAACAAAGAGCTCGTATCAGGTGCCCACAGTTATGGGAACTGGAAAATACGTGCTTGCTTAGCTATTTCAGTCCCAGATTCCTGCAGGCCATAAAAGCATGGAAAGGAGCAAAGTAGGTTGGTTATTTAAATGTACTATTTTTATTTTCTTAAATTAGTTCTTGTTCACTCTTTTCTGGGACTGTGCACTCCCTTCAAGCTACATCTGATTTCTCATTTTTCACAGCAGTATCACTGTAATCAATGCTCCAATGCCACTTGGCTGTGTCACAAGAGGATACAGTAAGTAATGGCAGTGGCTGTCACTTGTCCCATTATTTAGGACAATAGAGAGTAGAGGAGACTACTCTACTGTGAAAGGTGTATACTGTGTCTATTGGGGCAGGAGCAATTCAGTGCTAGCTTACCAGAATACATGGAAAGTCAGGGAACTTGCCACCAGTGTATTCAAGTTTTCAAGGGAAGTATGAGATTCATGTCATTTATTTAGATCGCTGTACTTTACAAAGACTGAAAATTAATTCAAATTGAAGTATCACTGTGTTCTAAAAGTATTATACAAAACTTGATTGAATGTTGGGATGGTAAAAGGAAATACTACAAATAAAATCTGAAGTTTAGTTTCAAAAAAAATGCCAGGTCAGTGATGCATGCCTATAATACTAATACTGAGGAGGCTGAGGTAGGAGGATTACAAATTCAAACTCATCTTGGGCAAGTTAGAGAGACTCTGCCTCGAACTAGAGAGAGACAGAGAGAGAGAGAGAGACAGACAGACAGAGTCAGAGACAGAGACAGAGAGTGCCAGGACATAGCTCGATGGTAGAGTACCCTTGGGTTCAATCCTCAATAACATTAAAGAAGAAAGTAAGAAAGGTAGGGTGAGAAAAAGGGAGGGAAGGAGGGATAAAGAACCCTGTAGCCAAAACTCAAAGGTCAGTGAGTATATATGTAACCCACAAGCTACTAATATATAATCTCTGATTCATTCCAAATACCACATGTAATGACAAGAAAGCTGGTACCTGAAGATCAAAAACACGTTGCTTAAAGTCATATGAATTAGTTACAGAATTTTGTCTCAATACTCCATTTTTTACTGCTCAGACCGGGGCTTATTAATTCTGAAATTGTAGTAGAACTTTCTCTTCTTTAGTCCATACAGAATAAAGCAAGCCTTATTATTTTGTTTGTGAAGTTCATCACAGTGGTAAGAGATTTTGTGACTGCAATGCTATTGATTGGAGATGCCTCTCCTTCCTTCCTTCCCCTCTTGTCTCCTCCCCTGCTCTCTATTGAGTGCTGGATTTTTCTCTTCATTACCTTTTCCTGTGTTTAGGGTCTTCCTTCTGTTGTTCCCTACTTCTTCACAACCACTGTGGCATGAAAAGCCAGATAATGCAGCAAATAGTGGTTATGATTATAAAATGATGTGCTTATCCATAAAACTAGTTCAGAAACACCCGGTCCATTAAAACATCAAAATCTTTCAAACCACCAAATAAGTATTATTACTAGAGTGTTCATGCCACAGAGACCAAATGATGTGTTTGTGCAGCTGAGCATGAAACAGGAAGATGAGGATGCCCTGTAATGGCAAATAAGACCCATGAGGTGTGACTGACAAATGCTTAAATTAAAAAAAAAATTTAAAAGACACATTGGCATTAATCCTACTCCAAATACTCTCCTTTGTTTCAAACACACTTATCCCATTGTCCTAGTCACTTTCTGAAGCAGCTCTGAAAGTTCCTTTCCTGAGTATACTTAGTTGCACTATTGTGACTGCATCAATATCCTGAATCCATTCAAAGTGTTTACCTTTCATGATCACTTTGATTTTAAGGAAGAGCTGGAAGCAGAAATTGCAGTGTCAGATCCAGTGAATAAGATAGATGAGAACATACTGTAATGCTTATGTGCTTGCCTTTCTATTGGATTCAGCACTCAGCAACAGCAGCAGTCGCCATGCTCTTGTTAATCACACTTACAAAGATACACATGAAAAAGGACTTCCAGAGCTGCTTCAGAGAGTGACAAGAATGATGGGATAAATGTGTTTGAAGTTTGTGTGTAGATATTTTGAGGGGATCAATGGCAATGTATTTTTTACTATAAAAAAATTTCAACGTTTACACATTCCCTAAAGATTACTAAATATACTAGAGAGAAACCTGGAAGGCTGTGTCTGTCCTCTAAGTAAAGACAAGCAAGCCATCTTCATAATGTGACCCTCAGGGTCTTAGAAGACTAAAGGACAAAAGAAAGGAAGTAACAGACTTCTCATTAGTCCAAAGATGGAACAAATTCCGCTGAAGTTTGGATGAGTTGCATGTGGGAGCTGAATGAGCGACAAGTCAGGGCCTGGGAGAAAGCCAGCAGAAAAGAGTGACAAATTTGTGGAATGGACTTTTTACCTCTCTGGGAACAATTCAAGGACAGAGAATGAAGTAATCACTTTTGTGAATGGGTGCAATTTTAGGGGGACAGAAATACATTTTCCAAGTGTAGTGGTTTACTACTGGGGAAATCTGGCCACCCCACTCTTTGACTGTGAGCTAGATTTGATCTGAGCAGAAGATTGAAGGGGATTCTGAAGGCAGCTGTGACTCCTCTGAAGGTCATCCTAAGTACAGATGGTAAGAGACAGATGGAACTCTAGGTGGTCCTCACTGTCCCCTGCTCCATTGCCAGATCTCTTTACCAATGGCAGACTCAGCTAGTTGTCAGGGTCTCCAGGCCACCACCAGGCTCTAGGACTACAGACTTCCAGATTTCTCCTCTAGCTTGCCTTTGTCATCTTCCGGTATTAGTGACACTTGTGCCTGCTTTTCCATGGTGCCACACAGCTTCTACTGTCCATTTAATACCTGGGCTCAGAAGATGATTGGAGACTTTTCTTTTCTTTCTTTTTTTTTATTTTAAAGAGAATAGAACAAAACAAAACAGAACAGAAGAAAACAAAACAAAGCAAAAGAAAAGAGAACAGAGTCAAACATTCAAAACAGAACACTGAAAGCTATACAGATTTTCAAACCATAACAACAGGAGATTAACAATGGTTACCCTAGTGTCTCTTGCTTTCTTCAAAATGGTTGTTCATACATTTACAGACAATAAACTCAAACACAACAAAGTAATATAAAACCAGATAAAACAAAAGAGC
>RJWT010052741.1:0-10526 GCA_004365215.1 Cuniculus paca | reverse complement strand
TGCTGCACCAGGGATTGAACTCATGACCTTGTGCTTGCCAGGCAGGCACTTAGGCCGCTGAGCTGGATCCCTGGCCCTTTTATAGTTTTCTTTATGTAAGTCCTAAACATGCTTTGTTAGATTTACTGTTGAGTTTTCAACACTCTTTTGGGCAGGGAGAAATGTTATTTTAAGCCTGCATTTTCGTGTGTTCAGGGCTAATCCATAATTGCTCTTTATAATGTTAGGTATCAGTTTTTATGATAAGTTACATTTGTATCATTTTATAGTTAGAGCGATTCTTTCAATTATTGATCCTGTAGAGACCTGCCTTTCCTCTGAAGGCTTGCTAAAGCCTCTTTATTTCTACTGTCCTGAAGTTGTATGCTTCAACTTGGGTTTGTTTAATACATTGTCCTAGAATCTGAAAGCACTCTTGACCTCATATCTTTTTGTTTGGAGGAAACTGTGAAGATTATTTCTTGGATGATTTTCTTGTCACCATTTTCTTTGTCTCTCTTTTGGGAACTCTTGTTATCTATATGTTGGATTTTTGAGGCTGATCTTTAATCTTGTAAGATTTCTTGCTTGTATATACTAGTGTTCTTTTCTTTTCTTTTCTTTTCTTTTCTTTTCTTTTCTTTTCTTTTCTTTTCTTTTCTTTTTTGTGCTTTTGCTCTTCTGTTTGGGAAGTTTTCCTTATTTTATCTGTGGTACTTATGTTCAATTTTTAAATAATGCCTATCATTGAAAAGAATTCCATTTTAATGCTTACTCATTTTAAAGCCTAATCATTTTTCATTGTATTCTTATGTTGTTCCATTCTTACAACAACATCTCATCATGAAAATATTTTTTCCTTTTGTTTTCTCAGGATCAGCACTTCGCCAGATGACTGTTAATCCTTGGCTGTTTGCATAGGATTGTCAGTTGGAAATACAAGCTGTTTGAAAGCGAGTTGAAAGATGTGTTTGTTGTTTTAGCAGATTGTGGGATGCTTGGGTTTAGCCGTTTTTGGAGCCCTTCACCTGGTAGTGTATTTTAATCTTGCCTTGTGGACCTGTTCAGTTCCCCAGAGAAGACTTCCAGCTCTTGCTTAAAGGATAAAGTTCTGACGCGAGTGCTGTGGAAGCACAGTGGAAAAGAGACCTGGAGGAGAGGGAAGGGCTGCTGCGATATTAAGTATTAACGTTGTCATTTAATCCTCTTGATTGCTTTGTTTTCTATTCACCTGTGCTCAGTGTTCTTCTGTCTTACTCTCTCTAGAGAAAAGCCTTTCAGTCTTCTGCTGGGAATGAGGAAAGTGAGTTGTCTAAGAGGGTACAGATCTTATGATCTAAGTGTTCTTCAAATAGCCCGTAACAACCCGTCCTCTTTATTTTAGCTTCATCCCCTTTCACATCCAGTCCCAAGTGAACCTGGGACTATCACTTACTGTACCTTTTAAAGGTTCTATGTTGTAAAGTAACTTGAATATCAGGGCTTTTTTCCTTCCACCATTGCCTCAAACTTTTATTTAGGGCTGCTAGACATCCCTTGTCTATTTCCAAAATTTGAGCTATGGTATACATTGTAAGCCCTGTTTAATGAAATGTAAGTTTCCTAGATTATTTAGAAGGGATAACAAAACAAATGTCTTCAGCCTGCCAGTTTAAATCTGAATTGGATTTTTTAATGTGTCCTTGGAGAGTTTGTATATGTGTATGCATATGTGTATATATGTAAATCATTTTTTATCCTTTATATAAGAGATATTAATCTGATCTTTCTGTTGTTTTTCTCAGTTTATATCTTCTGTCTCATTCCACGTTTACATCGACCACTTCATTGTTTTTTGGTGTTGTGGGACATATTCTATTATACATCTGAAGTTTTTCTTCATTTAGTATTACAAACAGTGCTGCAGGACAGTGCTCTTTTGTTTATCTCATGATGAATCCGTGTGTAAGATAAAATCCTAGCAGTGATATTTTCTGATTACAGGGTATTTGAATTTGTCATTCTGAGTAGCATGATATGCCAGCATGTTTTGCTCATGATGAAGGAATTTCATCGAACTTTGGATTTTTAAAGAAGTTCTTAGATTAATTGAAATGCATGTCAATATAGTTAGATTTTTAACTGGAAAAATTCAGACTTATTCAATTCAAAAGTACGGATAGTAGAATGATCATGGCTCATTTTGTTTCATTAGTGCCCGTTCTCTTCTCTGCAAATTATTTTGAGCCATGTCCTGGATAACATAACGGTTTCTTGGTTAATATTTTTTTTATTACTAAAATATAAAAAATCTTAAAAATAGAATTGTAAGTATTGTAGGATGTCTTAGTTCCTTTCTTTGTTGTTGAGACAAGATAACACCCAAAGTTAAAGGAGGAAAAGTTTATGTGGCTCACAGTTCGTAGAGGTTTCAGTCTTTAATCGGCTGGCTCCAAGGCATTGTGGCACATGGCAAAGGGTAACCATTCATGGCAGGTGGAAGGTAGCGAAAGAAACAAGGGGCCTTAACAGCGTCTTTCTGCTCCTTTTATCTTACTCAGACTACTTAGGAGGGGTAGCACTCACACCTTTAATCTTAGTGCCCTTGAGCCTAGCATTGCACCATGAATCAATTTTGGTGTCACATGGTGATCCAGCCACCTCTGAAAAAGCCCCACCTGTGCCCCCATGAAGCTTTTGGAGGCACATCTAGGCACAAGCCATAACATAGAGTCTCTGTCTAGGCCTATAAATTAAAATAATATAAAACAGATTAATAGGATAAAAGCATGTGTGTTGTATATAATAAAGTTTTATAGCCGGGTGTGGTGGCACATGTCTGTAATCCCAGCGCTCGGGAGGCTGAGGCAGGGGGATCTTTATGAGTTCAGAATTAGCCTGGGCTACAAAGTGAGTTCAAGGCCAGCCTGAATGGCATAGTGAGACCCTGTCTCAAAAAGACCAAAAAAAAAAAAGTTTTATATGCGCATTGGAGTCCTTACAGGAAAATGAAGACTGAAAAAAAGTGGTTAGGCCTAAGTTCTTATATACTAGGTAGATAGTGTCTAGGAAGATAAGAAATGATTTAACAAAATTTGTTTGGACAGGTTTCTCCCATCTTTGACTCTCCATCTCCTATGATGAGAATGTTCCTTTTCTCTTAGTAAATGGAGGAAATCTTTCATGTGGGAGTTTCCTTGAGGAAGCAGATTGGTCCACATTTCTTTCTTGCCTGCTTTTCATGTGTGTTTAGCTTGAAAAAATCAATGTGCCAAGGTGTCACATTATGGAATAGCATGTACTGAACTCCTTTGGTACTATTATTTTTTTTGGTACTATTATTAATATAGTTTTAAGGCATTTCTTATGTATGAGATTGAACATTCTTTTTTTATGGTAGAACCACTTATGTTTTGTCACTGTATTTTTTTCTCCTCAGTGGTTTTATATTTATATTGATTTTCTATTTAGTAATATTGTTGAGTTCATTTATCATCATCATCATTATTTTGACTGGAACTTCTGGCATAAAGTTAGATGGGAGCAACAGCACTGCATATTTTGTGGTCAATTCTGATTAGAAGGGGGATGCTTTCAATCTTTACCTGTTATTTGTAGACGTTATAGTCTTATTTTCTTAAAAAGATTAGGTATAAGATTTATTAGAACGCCTTTTTGCATTCACGGAAATGACAGTGTAATGAATTACATTAGTAGAATTTTTTGTTTCCTCCCAGGGCTGGGGATGGAACCTAGGGTCTTGTGTTACCACTGAGCTCCATCCCCAGTCCTCCTGTGAAACTGCTTCTGGTACTTGGCTAAACCTAATTTTGTTATGAGATTGTATTTTTTCTATTACATTTCCATTTAATTTACTAATACATTGTTAGGATTTTTGTATTTATGTATATAAATGAGATTGGCTTATAATTTTTCTGTTCTGAGTTATTATTAGTTTGGGTATCAAGATCATACCAGTTTTAGGTGATTAGGTTGACAGGGTAAGATGTTTTCTTTTAGTTGGTAGAGAATATAGATAAGATAGAAACTGGGGCAAATTAAAAGTTTTTTTTTTTTTTTTTCCTTTGGAGGTTGAGGCAGAAGGGTCACAAGTTTCAGGAAAACCTGGCAACTTAGCAAGACCTTGTATCCAAATAAAATAGAAAAGGCCTAGAGATTTAGCTCAGTGAAAGAGCACTTGCCTAGCATGTGCAAGGCCCTGGGCTCAATCTCTAGTACTGTTAAAAAAGAAATTAAAGGCTAGTTCAGCATCTTTAATGTTTATAATAGATTCCTTTCATTCTTCAGTGAAGTATGTATGTTCCATCAATTTTTTTGTGTCGTATCCATTTTAAATATTGTTTGTCTGAAAAAATGTATTTTTTGGCGGTACTGGGGCTTAAGCACAGGGCCTTGCAGATGCTACTGATCAATATCCCAATATCCCATTGCAAATATTATGAAAGCATGAAATAGTGGGAGGTATATAACAGTATTTCTCAAATTACATTCTGTTTCATGCTCCCTAACAGGTGCTCAAAAGTGTGATAACTTTGCAGAAAAAAGACCCCTTCTTGGAGTTTGTAAAAGCACTGGATCTTCAAGGTAAGGAGATTTTAAAAATTCAAAGAATTGCCCATTCCAGATTTGTAGTATTATTCCACAGGGAAAACTTTGATGTTCTGAAATCTTTGTAACCATATGACAAACTTCCATAAGAGAAGAAAAAGGAAGTAAAATGTAGTTTAAGTTTTCTTCTTGTTCACAATTTCTTTTATACATTTTGCAACAGCATTTATTTAAAGGCAAAAGAAAGTCTTTAAATAAACAATTACTGCCCTTGAGAAAAATGATTTTTAGTTTATGTGTTTCTTTTTTCTTTTTCTTTTTCTTTTTTTTTTTTTTTTTGAGACAGGTTCTTGCTACCATATGTAGTTCAGGCTGGCCTTAAGCTTACTGTGTAGTCCAGGCTGGCCTTATCCTGCCTCAGCCTCCTCACTGCTGGGATTACAGGCATGTGCCACCATACCTGGCTTCATTCCTTCTTTACAGTCTAGAAAAGTGGAGGTATTGAATTCAGAGCTATAGATTCAAACACAAGCAGTCATGCTCTGAATTTCATGTAGGCTACATGTATAACAATGAAGAGTCTTTGGACTAGAGGACAAATAGTATTTGTCATGAAGTTCTTTGTTGTCTGTATTTTTTTCATATATTAAATAACAGTATCATTCTTCCTAATGTCTTACATTGAATTAGTTGTTAGATTTTAGTGAACCTCCCCACCCCCTAATTTGTGTTAAGAATTATGTTAGCTGCTGGTAGCACTGTGGTGTCACCCATAAGTCATGGAATGAAAAGCATGTGGATAGGCATTTCAGGGTTAGTGAGATATTTTGATGGATTCACCAGTTACCTGTGTTCTCTGTAGCTCTGACATCCTTTTAGTATAAATGCTTTTCCTAATGATCACAAATGGCTACCACTTTTTCAGTTATTACATCTTCTAGACTTGGTTGCAAGGAAAGTTGGTAAGGAAGATGATCAGAATGAATGTTAGGTTGGCAATCCAGTCTTGCAGCTCATAATGTATACTGTAGATCATTGAGCTTTGGAAAAGGCAAGGTTTCTTTTTTTCCCCCAGTACTGATGATTGAACTCTGGTAGTACTAGGCTATATCCCTTGCTCTTTTAAATTTTCTGTTGGGAATGGTCTTGCTAAATTGCCCAGGCTGGCCATGCACTTCTGATCCTCCTGCCTCAGCTTCCCTAGCAGTTGGGATTGCAGGCATGTGCCACTGTGCATGGCTAAGGGAAGAATGTTTAATAATGTAACATGTTTAGATCATGGAGTCTTTTTTTATTTTTTGAGACAGGGTCTTGCTGTGTAGTGCAGACTGGCCTTGAACTTGCTGAGTAGCCCAGTCTGGCCTCGAACTTTCAGTGATCTTCCTGCCTCAGTCTCTTGATTTCTGGGATTATAGGCATGTGTCACCATGCCCAGCATCACAGAGTTTTGATTGTAGCCTTTTGTATCTGCTAAAGTTCACTGGAGGAACAGATTTAAAAAAAAAAAAAAGGTAGACATACCACAACTGTATCTATTCAAGTTCACTGGAGGAACAGATTTAAAAATAAAAAAAATGTAGATTTACAGTGACTTCCTGCAGAGTCAGGGGTAGAAGGATGCCAAAAGGACCACAGAATTCAGTCAAAGATTGAAGGCCTGGAACTCACTGTAGAGTCTTGAGTGAGTCTGTGTCGGGAAGCAGAAGCATCTACATTGGAAGACTGAAGAGTCAGCACTAGAAGACTGGAGATGGATGTCCAAAAGTGATGCTGAAGACTGGAGCTCCTCCAAAGGCGCAGAAAGCAAGACTTCCTTCTTTCCCTTTTTATTCCAGTCACCCATAGCTAGGGTAGGTTTTCTGTCTTTAGTAAGTCAGTCATCCACACACACACCAGAACTGTGCTAAACTAATGCCCTAGAACTTACTGATTTAAGTTGACACACAATTAACCATCAAACCTCCTAAGGTTATTCACGTATCACAAGGCAAATATTTTCAAGTGTAAATACATATTTGGATGGAAGCAGGCCTTTGAGGATTTCCTGTGTACCAAGTACTGATAAGGACATAAAACCATGATAACACAATTGCTTTCTCCAAGGGTGTAAGATGTAACTGAAAAAGAAAAGCACAGCATATGAAAAAACAATTATGAAATAATGTGTAGTAGGAATTCAGAGAAGAGCGAGATAAGCGTGCATGGATTAATAGCAGAAGGCCTCATGGAGAAGAGGCAGTATAGGCTGGATCTTAATCAATGCAAAATATTGCAGTAAATAAAGAATAATAAAAATGAATTCCAGTCAGTTATAAAGTTACAGTTGACCAGAAACTAGAATCAATACACTTAAGAATAATCAGTGTTTGTGATTAAGAAGTAAGGCCATCTGCTCTGAACTTAGCAGAGGCACACATCTGCTTAAGCAGTTGCTAGCTTTGCACAATAGCAGTGGGAACGAAGCTGGGCATGGTAGTGCATTCCTCTGATCTCAGCTACTCAGGTGGCTGAGGCAGGAGGCAATCAAATTCCAGGACAACCTGGGAAACAGAAAGAATCTGTCTCAAAATGAATGAACGAATAAATGAATGAAATGAGATAAAATGAATGAATAAATAGTAAAATGTAAGTATTTACAGAAATCATTAAAATGACATTTCTGTTGGTACTCTAGTGTTTGGATTTTAAGAATCAGAAAAATGAAAAAAAATTTTTTTGCTAAGCAAGGACTGATCAAAAAAACATAAATGACTGTTATCACTATACATTTACCTTGAGGAAAGCAAACTAATTGTGGTATTCCGATAACCATGAGAACTTAATTCCAAATTTAAAGACTGTTCATTAAATAGAATACAATTAATTCACTGTATTAATGTTTTTCTCATTTTGTTACAAGTGCCAAAAAGTCCTCTTGTGTTGGGAAAACTACCTTAGCATAGAGTGCTTGCCTGACATGCACAGGTCCTAGGATCAAGCCTCAGCATAAGTAAATAAATATCCATAATATGTATTTGAATGTGAATACCTAAAGCAGTGGTGGTGAAACTATGGCATGTATGCTGCAGTGGAGAGATTATCATTGAAAGCTCTAAAAGGTTCGCCATCACTGCCCTAAGGCTATATATTTTGTTAGTAGAGTTATAGTTTGTTAAGCAGTGTCATGGTCTAGAAGAGGTACTGCAATGTTATTTAACTTTAGTATAAAGTTATGGTTATATTACATAGAAGTAGAAGGAGGGTGCTTGGGGTAATAGCTAAGTGACTTTTTGTCCCGAAATGTCCCAGAGTCCTTGTTACATCATCCCATCCCTTCCCGCCCCTCCCTCCCCTCTTCCCTTGCTCTGCTTTTCTCCCTTTTCCTTTCTTCTCCCCTTTCCTTCCCTCCCTCTTTTCTTCCCTTCATCCTTCTTTCCTTTCTTCCTCTTCATTGTTTGGGGTTGAACCCAGGTTTGTGCATACTGGTCAAGCACTGTAGCACTGAATTATACCTCCAGCCCTTTTTAAAATTTAATTTTGAGACAAGTTCTTGAAAAGATGCACAGGCTGTCCTGAAATTTAGAATTCTCCCTCTTAAACAGCTTGGGATTACAGATGTGTGCCATTGCACCTGGCATTTTGAATTTTGATTGATTTTTATCCTGTTGTGTTTATGAAACTTGAGGGAATCATGCTTTAAATCAATATTCCTTTGCAGGCACCAAAATGAGATATATGACATCCTACCAGTTTTGCTGCTGACAGACAAGGACTTTTCCTTTGGTTCTGTGGCATGAAGTTCAAGCACCAAATCTTTCACTTCTCCTTTCCTTTGGTATTTTTCAGGCATTTTGTGGTATTCTGACTTTGCTTCTAACTCTCTGCCATGGCTTTGTGGCTCTTTTTACTGCTCAAAGAATAGGCTTGTACATCCTTGGTGTAGTGTTTATGCTGAGTGCTGCCACATAGGCATAGAGGTTGTAACGAGGTGAATCATCATGTTAGGGGATCCAGCAACGTGGATGATTTGTGGGCCACTTGATTTAGTACAAATTGAGCATCCCTAACTTGAAACTTTTTGAGCACTGAAACGGCATTCAAAATTTTCAGACCTTGACCTGGGCATGGTGGTGGATGCCTGTAGTTCTGGCATTCTGGGAGGTTGAACCAGGAAGATTGCAAGTTCGAGCCCACCCTGAAGAACATAGCAACTTAATGAGACTCTATGTCAAAAAAAAAAAAAAAAAGGTTTGGGGATGTAGCTTAGTGCCAAGGCACTGCATTCATTTCTGAGTATTGGGGAAAAAAAGAGTCAGACTTGTAGAATTTTCAATTTCAGGTTTTTGGATTAGGGATGTTCATCTTGTAAAGCCTATGGAAATATTCTAAAATCTGAAAAAGGCTGAATCTGAAGCACTTATAGTATTAAGCATTTTGGAGAAGACACAGTCAACCTTTATTATCTTAGAACTACCAACACCTCAGTGCATTTTAGATATGCTCCCTGTTCATCTGATTATGGTATAATTAAATGAGATGACGGTACTGTTGTTTCTTAATGTTTTCTCATGTCTTAGGAATATTCTTTATGCATGTTAAAATGATAACACTGCCTTTAATAAACAAGAATATATATATATATATATATATACATATATATATATATGCATGCAATATTTATCATGAACCAAGTTCACTTGGTGACTTAAGGCAAATTTTTAGTTTTTATGTTGAGGTAAGGCAGGGAGCCAGCACATTACATACTTGACTTACACTAAATACAATTTAAAAACATACTCTGGACAAATCTCAGTAGGGGGCAAGGGTAGTCTATTACTGTAAACTAATACACATACTATTATGTAAAATTGTAACCATAGGAAATATGTCTGTGCATTTAATTATTTAAAAAGGTAGGTTTTTTTTTTCTTTTTTCTTTTGAGACAGAATCTTGCTATATATAGTTCAGGTCTGGCCTTGAACTTGGTGGTACTCTTCCTGCCTTGGCCTCCTGAGTGCTGCCCCACCGCTGTATCTGGCTCTAAAAAGATAGTTTTTGAATTGCACAGCCTTAAGTGCTAGGCTCAAATGGCCTATTAAAATGATTGTATACTGGTGGCACACAAAAGGAATGTTGCTTTAATTTTTTAAAGAACTTTCCTACTGTTTTATGATATGTGCGTTCCTAAAACTCTGGGCAGCTATAGTCTTGGCTGGAATCAGATAATGCACTCAAATTAGGTAATGTGAGGAGAGTTTAAATAAAATGAAATGTGTGGGAGCTGAAATTCTAAGTAAGAAGAGAGAACATTAGTTGAACCTGTGGAGATTGCCATATGAAAGGTTATTGACAGCAACTCTGCCCTCTGGTAGAAAGATTCACCTCAACCTTCATTATCTAGTGTTGTTCCAACATATTTTCATTTCTCCACATCTTCCATGAGGTAAACACAGCCAGAAGCCAGGGCTGGATTTCAAAGGTTCAGAGAGACCAATGGATACAGTCTATATGACATGAGTGATTCTCCCAAGCAGGCGGTAGGGTGTAGAGAATGCAGCATGTATTTGGAGTGGGTGCATAATTTTATTTTGCTAAATATTATGACAAAACTGAGACATAGGTTTGGTGTATTATTTTGTAACCTTCTAATCAGAACAATACCAGTCTAAAATTAAAGCTTGATTGATTGATTGATTGAGATGGGGTTTGCTATGCCATTCAGGCTGACCTTGAACTCACTATGTAGTCCAGGATGGCCTCAGACTGGCAGCAGTCCTCCTGCCTCAGCCTCTCAAATACTGAGATGATAGGTGTATGCCCCCATGCCTGGCTAAAATTAAAGCATTTAAAAAGAAATGGTATTACTAGTAAAAATACTAATAAATGAAATGTTAAACAGAAATACTGTATTTGTCAGCTTTTCTGCTGCTAGGACAAAATATCAGACACCAGTAACTTAAAGTTTATTTTGGATCATGGTCTCAAGTTCAGTCCATATTTGTCTTGTTCTAAGGCAGAA
>RJWT010052740.1:0-10522 GCA_004365215.1 Cuniculus paca | reverse complement strand
TCCTCCTGTCTCAGCCTCCCGAGTGCTGGGATTACAGGCGTGAGCCACCACGCCCAGCGACCTTGTTATTTTTAAGAGATCTTTCCTTTCACGATTATAGGCTGCAAACCTGTCTTCAAGCTTTGAAAGTCTTTCTTTAGTTTCCTTCATGTCAACATGCCAGCTTTTGAATGAAGTTTTAATTTTCTGGATATCTCTTTGAATCTGTTTCATACATTGTAAATCTCTCTTATGCTGTTCATGATTTCCCTCATTTTTCTATGCTTCTCTATTTTTTTTCTGTGTCTTCTTTAGAGATGCTTAGTACAGAAATACAAATTTCTGACTAAATCTGTCACTTGCTGTAGTCTAAGACTCATGACTAGAAGATGCAGCAGAAGCTTGGCTTTAGTTTTTTGCCCAGATGATCACTTGACATGTAATACCTTAATTCCCACTTCCTTCCCAGGATAGTTGTTTTTATCCTAAGATTCTGCGATCTAAATGGCTAATGGGATTATTTTTAATACAGTCTAGCAAAACGATTCTTACCAAGTATCTTGTCAAAGGTACTTTGTCTGCCCTTGGTTTATCAAGTGGGTATGGGTGCCACTAATAGTGGAATTAGAAAATCACCAACCACCAGACTCTAGAAAACATTTATTGGAAGCAGAATAACGGGATGACTGGTAACCTTTCAAATGCTATAGTAGACAAGAAGGCCTTCCACATTCAATTCATTCTTTTTTTTTTTCTCTTTGCATGCTGATACTGAGCTGGGTACAAAGATCCAATAAAAACAGATTTTTACCTCAGGGAGATTATGGTCCAGGAGGACCATAGGTGATTCATAGAAAATAGCGAGAGTGTCATAAGACAAACACAGTTAAGTCTCATGAAAATCAAATGATAGTGGAAATTGTCTCCTAGGGAGATACAGTATATACAGGTAGTCTGCTATTGAAGTTTGAAGGGAGAGATTACTTCTCTTTGGGCTGCAAGGTGAAGTGTTATCTGAAAGAAACAAGTTACATCCTAAAAGGATTTCATTGGAGCCTCTGAGTTTTAAGTATCTTATTATTGAGAAAGTGCAGTATTGTAGAAAGAACGTGGGCTTTAGAATCACACTTAGCTGCATGTGATTTTCAGTTCTGCCACTTACGTAACAGCTGTATTAGGTTATATCACTTCATGTCTTTGAACTTAGGTTTTCTTGTGTGTAACATCATGGGGAACTGGGACGATGTGAGTGATTAAATGGGATTACATTTTTAAAAGTACCTAGCAAAATGCCTGGTGCTACCTAATTGCCTTTTGATAAATGTTAGCTGCTTTTTTTCTTTCTTTATCTCCTTCATTTCCAAGTCCCTTCCATGCCATTAGCTTGCTTGATGAACTTGGAGGCTGGGATTCTAGGTAAGGAGGCAGTCGCAGTAGTTCATTCATCAAGCACTTGCTGGCTGCTTGCTTTTTGAGGGGAAATGCAGAGGAAAGCATTAATTGTTTTAAGAGGTATTTCAGAACTGGAATGGATGGGAGGCAAGAACTACAGGACAATTGGGGAAAGTGGGATAGAGAAGAGGTGAAATCAAAGAAGAGGTTAAACCGATTTACATCTAGTGTAATCTCTGGCATCAGACTACAGAAGGACAGATTGATTATTCTTCTCTGGAAAGGATTAGTCTTCTCTTTAAACATACACAGTTGGCTTTTCATGTCTGGATTTCATAGCTATAGAGTCAACCAACCTTGGATCAAACATACTAGAAAAAATTGTTCTTACACCAAACATGTGCAGACCTTTTTCCTTGTCATTATTCTCTATGCATTGCAGTATAACAACGATGTAACAGCTATAGTGTGCTGACTGTTATAAGTAACCTGGAATGATTTAAAGTGTATGATTGGGCCGGGGATTTAGCTCAGTGGCACAAGCGCTTGCCTGGCAAGTGCAAGGTTGTTAGTTCAATCCCCAGTACGAATAAAAAATAAAGTATATGATAGGGGGAGTATAACAGGTCATATGCAAACATCATACCCTTTTACACAAGAAATGAGCATTCAGAGATTTTGGTGTCTGCTGGGGCTTGTGGAACTAGTCCACCGGTGATACTGAGGAACTACTGTAATAACACTAGCTCTCTCCTACACCAGAAACTTGTTTCCTGCAAGTTTCGTACCTTTTTTAAAGAAAATTATTTGTATCATAAAGGGCCTGGATGATGTATATGGTGTCTCTCTGCCCATGAACACTGAGTCTATTGTAGAAAACAGTGCTCTGCACTCTTTCTAACCAGTGTTGCCTGACATCACTAGCCAAGTATTGACTGACTTTATTTCTTTTTGTCTTTTTCTTTCTGTCCCTCCATCAGTTCGATAAAGGTTACTCTTACAATATCCGCCACAGCTTTGGAAAGGAAGGCAAGAGGACAGACTATACACCTTACAGCTGCATGAAGATTATTCTAACCAACCCACCAGGCCAAGGGGATTACCATGGTAAGCGCACCCTCTGGAAATGCTGGTGACCACAGAAGCCCAGCACACTGGATGCTTTTTGTGTTACTGACAGGACCTAGTTTGCAGCTTCTGTCTGTTGTCAGTGTCAAGCTGGAGCCCCATTTCTCTCATAGTGATTGTCTTACTACTGAACTAGGTCAGGCAAGAGAATTCACTTAACTGCACTTCTGTTTGTGCTGGGCCAGGCTTTTCAGTTCTCAGTGTACCCTTTTCTGCTTCTGTCTTTCTTGTGTTCTGTCTGAGGAAACTCGTACAAGTGTTTCAAAGCTTTTTGAAGTTTGAAAACTCTTAATTTGGAAATGGTAGATTCTGAGGAAGAATGTTTTATTCTCATTACTGTCATCTGAGTAACCAGCAAATATTAAGCCTTGTCAAATTATCAAACTTGTATCTATTTACCTGAGTTGTTAAGCAATTTTTCGTAGACTTCTGAGTTAAACAGCTTTTTTTCCAAAACAATTCTTTAAGTGTACCTTGCGAAGCTCCTATTTGGTGTGTCAAGGAATGATTTAATAGTAAATTAGTAAATTTTCTAGATTGCCAAAGCTTACTACAGTACGTGTCAAAACTTTTTTTGTTTAAGAATCTTAAGTGAAACACAATTTTAAAAAGACTACATACTTTTACTTTGTTAAAAGATGAAATCATCACAAACTTTTTAGAGGATGCTGTCTGTCTAGAACTGGTGATAAGGACAAGCAACAACTGCTGTCTCTTGTGTTAAGGGTCCCTTAAGATGCCCTTAGAAATGCAGATTGCTTAGACAATCCACCCTCAGACATAGAAGTAGCAGACTTACTTGCATTTCCCCCAGGTGATTTTTTTGTCCTTGCAAAGTTTGAAAGTCATTGATCCAGATATTTCTGCACAGGGAACCAGAAGCTTTTATTAGCATAGCAAGTCTTATCAGGACTTTAACTCGGAACTGAGTTACTGGGAAATGAAATCCCAGCAATTCTTCTCATCAATTCCTAGGTCTTAACATTCATCAGTTATTTAGTGGCTTTTATTAGCATGCAGGTAAGACTTTGTATTTTTTATCCTTGTTAAATCGTATCTTGTTCATTGTAGTACATTCTATTGCATTTGCTTTGTTTTAATTTATACCTGTTAGGAGCAACCTTATTTTCAGGGACTACATTCCGAGACCCCCAGTGGATTCCTGAAAGTAGGGATCCTGCTGAAGCCTCTCTGTACTATGTTTTTTCCTATAAATACCTATGTATGATAAAATTTAATTTCTAAGTGTTATGGCTTATACATTGTGTCAACTTGAGAAGTCTAGAAGCTTAACTAACTCAGCAGCTCTACATCCTGGGGTGTAGAGAACAAGCAGTTACCATTCTAGGATATTGTTCCTTGTGTCAATTTGAGAAGGTCAGAAGTGTAACTAAGTGATTCAGCAGAGGGCCAGGGTCCCCCTAGTAACCTAGTTGATAACATCCTCAGCCTGTGTAAGAGGAAGGCAGGCAGATGGTGTGAATGCTGCACCCACCCCAGAGGAGCAGCCAACATACAATAAAAGACAAAGGAGGAGGGGACTGGTGGCCGCTTCTTCAGAGGAGCTCCAGTCTTCGCCTTCAGCTTGGAGGTCGTCTCCTGGCTTCTGGCACAGACTGTTCAGCTTCTGCCTGGGACTCTTCAGTCTTCATCATAGACTCTTCAGTGTTCTGTCGTAGACCCATCAGCCTTCTGATATGGACTTGCACGGGACACTGCAGTAAGCTCCAGCCCTTGGGCTGGACCATTCAACCTCTAGCACGCAGACACCCTCTGCACGCTCCCTTATACAACTTTGCGGCTGACCATTGTAAGCCAATCTGGTAATTTCTTACACAGTTGTATATCTTGTGTTATCTGTTTCTCTAGTAAACCCTGACTGATACACTAGGTTAGGCACAGTAAGTAATCAATAATAAGAGAACATTTATAGCTGTAGACTGTGGTAAAGCTGTGTAAAAATGCTGTCTTTCAAAGTCATATAGGGGAACAAAACTCCCAACCTACTAGATGTTCCATATGAGTTCATGTTCTCTAAAATTGAAGAATGAATTTTAGGAACAACAGAGGTTAAGAGCAGAATATGTTTATTGAGAGAAAGAATACTTCTGTCTGAGAGAGACAGAAGGGGTCCCGAGTGGGTTGCCAAAGACTGGCTTTTCTAGGGACTTTCATAGAGCGAAACCACAAGGTGAGATGGGTCCCAGATGGGGAAAACATGGGAATTCGCCAGGCAGACAGACATGAGGTGGGACAGAACTATGGACAACCAGTAAGATTCATTGTTCAGGTAAAATTGACCAAATCAGGGACAAATGGGGAAATGAGTCACGTAGCAAGGAAGCATTCTTTCCCGGAGAAGTGACTCTTGCTTTAGGGTGTTGTATCACCTCCAGGTGATACATACCTGTTTAGAATATCAATACTTGGGGTGTGGTTGCATCTGGTTTTTGGGATCTGGCCCACAGCGGGAGGTATCTGTCTCCTCCAAGGTCACCAGACGTCTGGTCTTCTGCACTGGTGCCTTTGAGGGCCCAGCCCAGTCTGACTGCCTGTAATATTTCAGAGTAACTCAGCTGCCTGTAACAAAAGTATCTCACTGCCCGATGTCTCCCATGCAATGACCTGAGATGATGCAGAGCACGAATGAGGAAATAAAGCGAGGTGAAGCTACTGTTACAGGAAAGGTTATGTTGGGAGACCCTGATGGGGAAGCCACAATGGTGGCAGTGGTTGGATGTCTGTAGCAGATGATGTTGATGTTTGTGTGTTGGTGTTTGGAGATCTTTAGTAGTTGAGGATGTAAATGGCATTATTGATTTTTTTTTTTTTCAGTTGCTTTACTTTAGCTTTTTTTCTTGTTTGGAATGGAGTAGCAACTTCTAAACTTTACATGCTTGATCAAAAACTGGAAGTCTAACCTTGTTATTTACAAAATTACTTTATCTTTTCAGTTGACATTGTTTGATCAGTCAGTGCTACTTAGAACAATTGTTCAACTAATTGTGAATCTACACTGGTATTGTATTAGTCCCCTGTCCATGCTGGGATTAAATACCTGACATACACAGCTTAAAGTGGGAAGAGTTTATTTTGGCTCATGGTTTCAGATGTTTCATTCCATGGTCAGCTGGCTGCACGCAGGAACTTCATGGTAGAAATGCATGGCAGAGGAAAGCAGCTCATCTTATGACAGCAGAGAAAGCAAGGAAGAACTGGAGGGAGAGGAAGGTGCCAGGGGCAAGAATGTACCAGTTAAGGTTACCCCTGATGGCACCTCAGTTAAGAACTCATCGATAGACTGATCCATTGTGTCCTCATAGTGCAAATACCTTCTGAAAGCTCTACTTCTGAACACATGAGACTTGGTGGGACATTTTGGACTTAAGCCATAGAAGGTATATATTTAGTCCAGTCTCTACCCATTTGTCGCACAAATGTGTATTGGGCAGCATTGTCAGTTAGCTGTAATTCATTGTGGGGAATCACAGAGTTGACTGTCCTTGAAAAGAAGAGCAAGGATCTCCATTTTGGATAAACTTGGCCCTATCTCCACTGAGCTAAATCTCTTATCTCCATGGATTGATATGTACAGAGCTGGCCAGGCTATTTCTTTGTCCCTTCAATTGGCTTTAAGCAGTGTAAATTGGGCTGGCGGGGAGCTGATGTGTAATCTCTGAAGCAAAGCAACAGGTCAGTGTTACCCCGCCCAGTGACTCCCCAAATAAGTTGTTGAGCCCGTTGGGATGGAGAGCTGGGCTCTACACTGTCAGCTGAGACCGAGCCTTGAAAAAGAGGTTATGACCCAGGGCAAACAGGATTGTACATCAGAACTGAAGCACTGACCCCAAATTATTAGACACTACCTCATTTGTGTTATGCAGATTGCTCTCTCTGCATTTCTTGCCCTCTGCTTATTGCAGAGGTGATCTCAGACCTCCACCTAGCCCAGCTCATGGTAGTCATGGCAGTCTCCTATTTCCTGCTACTCACTGTCACTCATCCCGGAGCCACTCCCCTCATGGAGAATTAATAACACCCTGGGCCCTGGGTTGCGGGCTTTGTTCTGGTAAACCACCATCTTGGCTGGACTTAGGACTCCTTGGCTCCCCACAACTGTATATATGTCTAGTATCTTTCTTCTTGCCATGGGTTGCATTGGAAGTGGTAGATTGAAATTAACTCACTAGAATTCCAATAACTTCTCCTTGGGATTACAATTATAAACCTTCCTGGACTTCGAGGAGGACGGGAAAGGGTTCTCTATAATTCATGTTAGTTTGTATATGCTTTTATCTCATTTTTGTTATCTTGTTAGTTTAACCTTGGAGATAATTCTCTCTGATATGGAAGATAGAATCAAAGTAGGTATTTATATCACCAGTAGGTATGTCACTGTCACCAGTAATAGTCTGTTTCTCTTTTTCTTCATATAGTGAGCATAGCTTCAAAAGACTTGTTTTGGGCATTAGTAATTTAGCAATCTTCGCTTCCTTCTTGGCTTTGTCCATGTGACCTTTTTATATAGGTGTAGTCAGTATTTGGGTAATTTGTCTCATTTGTCTGTGTGTGTGTGTGTGTGTGTGTGTGTGTGCACGCGCACGCGTGCACGCACATGTGCATGCCTTTTAATTATTCTGGGTTTACCAACAATTCCATGTGCATCCTCATTTCTTCTGTTGTTGGGATCTTTGTAATTTTATTAGTAGCCATTTCAAGAATAATAATAACTAAAATATTTGAATGCTTACACTCTGTGTACCAAGAGCACAATGCGTATTCCATTCTCTTGGAAAATCTGAGACAGGGACTGTTACTTCTGTTGCATAAGAGAGAGTGGGTGAAGCCGATTCTCGGGAAGATAAGCAGTTTGCCTGGTTATCAGGTGGGAAAGCAAGGTGCAAAGGCAGGCAGTACAGCTCTCAGCTCTTCACTGTGTATTGTGTGGTTTCTTACTAGTTTTAATGTGAATAGAATATATACTGTAAATTTTGCAGACTTCATAGTTGCATGGGTCAAAAGTGTTATAATGGACGTTTTATTCATAGTAGTGCTTTTATGGTAAATATAGTTCGTGTTTGGCATCTTGGCTCTTTTCTGTTAGTTTTTCATCAATCAGTTTCCTGCTGATTCTATTTTAAAATGCAGTTATTTCTAATTAACTTATAGGTCCATCATCTGTATGACCAAAATAATTATCAAACTTTCCTGTATTAAATTTTCATATAGGTATTATGACTTACCATTGCATTTTTTTCTTAGGATATGTAAAATCTAGATTTTGACCTAATACTGCCTTTAATTTTTATTCTTCTGTATTCTTAATTGTGCAGATATTTGTAGTAGTCTGTCTTTGTTTTTCTCATGAAATTATATAGAGATAATATGTATGCGACATAATATTCATGTATATATGTATTTCTGTGAAGCAGTTTCCTCTTCATTCATGTCACGTCCCTCCATAATTCCTCTAAATTTGTAAGGGTTTTATGTCTGATAATGGTTTAAGATTTTTATATTCTTCAGAATTTTTAATTTTTATTTTTGATTATATTATCTCTCTCTTTTTTCGTATGCCTTTTGTGTAATACTTTAGACTAGAAAAAATATGAGATTGTATAAAAGTTTTATAGTGAACTGTTGTAGCTGCTTTGTGATTATCTGTGCTGTTAGCAAGTAGCAAGTCAAGGCTGTTTCCTGGTTGTAGTGAATGGATGTCTTGGCCAAGGATGCTGTAATGCTTTATGTAACTCTTGAGCCTGTGGTACCCTGATAACTGCACAGCTAAGTTGTTGTTCCGATAAGGAGTGGAAAACAGTTGCACCCATGGGCAATTAACTTTTTTATTACTAAGCTGTTAGACAATTAAGGGGAGTTTGGACGGTCTCTGAAGTATGGTATTGTGTGAGTCCTGAGTAAATAACCATGTGGCTGTATTGCTTATTTTTTGCTGTCAGGGTGCCCATTCCGTCACAGTGATCCAGAGCTGCTGAAACAGAAGTTGCAGTCATACAAGATCTCTCCCCAAGGCATAAGCCAGGTAGGTCTAACTCTGCATCCGCACAATGAGATGGCAGACAGATCTTCTCAGTTTTATTTAATGCTCCTGCATGGTATGTGTTAGCCCTCACTCTAGACATCCTGTCTTCCAGATGAATTCAGTAAGGCCTTGGCTTTTCTGGTTTAGATTCCTTGGAAATTCCAGTTCTTCTGTTTGCCAATCTGCAGTTTTATTTGATTGTTTGTTTATTTATTATTGTAAGGAAAACCAGAAACCCTTATCTCCCCTTTCAATTTGTGTTGCTTCATCAACTGAAGATCACATTTTTAAAAATCATTTTCTAGAGTTATGTATTAAAGCTTATTAATGAAGCTGAAAATTAATGGCAGCAATATTTCATTTTGGGAAATTGTTTTCTGAGCAGACAGTAATGTAGTGTGTCCTAGCTGAATGTTCTGTGGCATCAGTTACTACTATGTTTAATCTGTACTTCTGATGATAGTTCATTAGCAGACTTCCAAAATACTGTATTGTAAACAATTTTAAAAAGGAAATGCCTACATCATAAGCCAGATGTTTAAGGGAATATCTTTTAGTAAATCTGCCTCTCCAAAGAAACAATGTGACATTACAAAGTCTTTTTATATATAGTATGCTTCTGAGTTGAGTTGGAATTGAAGAACTTGAAGAAGAACTTCTGCTTCCTTAGCTTATGAACAGTGTAAATTTTAGCACTGGAATTTCCAAATCCTTATGTGTCCTTCAACAGTTATCTTGGAAAGCATTATCACCATAGAAAACTGCTGCTTCTGGGTTCAAAGTTGAGGTGGAGTTCAATCAGTCTGGGTCTCACAGAGTGTTTCCATACTTATTCTAGGCCAAGCAGTGTGGGAGATAGGACTGTGCAAAAAAGAACTAGGTATGTGCTCCCACATACCACACCACAGAACTGTGGGGTGGAGGAAAATGTAAGCGAAGTGTTAGGAAAGAAAGTATCTTGGGCATTCTCATGAGGGAGAGGATATAACCAGCTGGGGAGCAGGAACCCTAACTGAAAGAGATAATTTTTGGAAGCAGTCTTGAGAGAAGTTGGGAATTAGGAAGAGAGAAGGCATGAATAAAGGCAGAGAGTGTGTAGGATCATAAGGGTTTCAGGCTTAGGTTAATAGGCAACTTGAATTAGTTGGCTTATAAAATTAGTTTCAGAGGTGAAACATTTGAATGGCAGACAGAATGTGGATTTGCAGCACGTTAGAGAAGTGAGGACTAGAAATCTGGTGTTCTTCCCGTTAGAATTATCTAACTAACTGTGAGACTAGAGTGACCATTAGAAAACCAGTCTCTCTTGTGGACTCCTAGGATGTGGGTACATACCTGGTAAGTCAGTGTTTGAAACAGAAATCAAAGGAGGTACATCAAAATCCATGACTCAAATTGAAATCTTGGCTAGTGTTTTTGTCAGCATTAAAAGAAAGTAGAATTAATCAAGCCTGAATAAGAATGGAAAGGTCCACCAGGTCCCTTGTAGTAGAAAGGTTGTTTAAAGTGAAGGCTGCATGTGCTGAGCATGTTACTCAAGTTTGACTTCGGTGGGAGCTGTCAGTATAACAGTGGGAAGTAAGAACACACTTACCTAAAAGATGCGTGAATACAAGACAGTGAGTGTAGATGACTCATTCAGAAAATGTACTAGTAACAGGGATGTTGGAATGATATGAGCATAAGCATCGTAAGAGGCCTTACTCATGGATTTGAGACTGAAGAAAATGGGCGAGGAGTGTAGCTCAGTGACAGAGCACTTGCTTAGCATGTAGGAAGCCCTGGGTTTCATCCCGAGAACCACAAAACAAACAAACCAAACTGAAAGAGACTTGAGCTTTAGCCTGTTTGTAGGACGAGGAGAAGAAATCTCCATCAGAGAATGTGGGCTTTATGAAAATTTAAAACAAAAACTGTCTCTAACCAAGCAGAGGCTAGCCCTCTTTCCTTTATACCATGACTATATTATACCTAATGCCCTTA
>RJWT010052739.1:0-10517 GCA_004365215.1 Cuniculus paca | reverse complement strand
AACCATCATGTGAGATTCTGCATTCGTTCATTCTAAAATTTGCCAGGAATCATTTGGTCAGAGGTATTTATTTCAAAGGAGTAACTGGTTGACCCACTCAAGGGCACAAAGCATGAAAGCTTGTTAGTAGAACTTCGCTTGGTGAAGGATGGGGAACCTGCCACGCTAATCCCTCCCTCGAGGTGAGTCCCTTACAAATCAAATGCCTCTCCATACCGAAGTTCACAAGAAATGAGACTTCAGCCACAGGCTTGCAGGGGGCAAATCAATGTAAGGTCATAACAGCTCCTGTGAATTTTTTTCGAAATGAGACGTGATAAGCAATTGAAACTCCAAAAAGAAGGGCCCCAGAAGGCCCCGGATCTTCTGTAGCCACGTAGTTCATCAACAGATGACAAGCTAGACTGTTAAATAAATTATATAGTCATCAATTCAATGCCATATGAGATATGTGACTTATTCCACTAACCTGACTGGTTTCGTGACACTTGTCTTTGTTCCAGAAAATGGGCCAGGCACTGGTATTTATCATGAAATACATTAAAATATGACCTGGGGCTCTGTGGACTCTTCCCACAGCATCAAAGGACATGCTCGTCCACGAGTACTTAGCTCCATGGGGAAACTCACAATATACTTTTAAGGGAACCAAAGGAACAACAAAAGCAATCATTCATACACACTGCAACCCTAAATCTGAAACACATCTATGATATGTTTAAACGTATGCCTCAAAGTGCTAACAGCGCTGACGTTTGAACTCTAGTTTCAGATAATTATGTATTCCTTGTAGAAAGAGAAGATAAACCTGGTGCTCTGTAATCTCAAGGTGCTGTAAAGCAATGTGTGCTGCTCGGCTCTCTGGAGCTGTGGGAGGACCCTCCCAGCTCCAGGCAGAACAATACCCAATTAAAATGCTCGACTCCCCAAGGAGCAGGGGTTCTGCTGCCTTTGACATAGAAAGACTCTGTCTCCACTCTTCCAACATCAGATGAGATCACCTGCATGCTAGACATCTTGGGAAATTTTAAAATACAGGCCTTCCCTACCTTCATTCATCCTGTGAAATTTCAAAAGGGTGTGAATAAGAAGCTGCTTGGTTCATTACAGCAGAAAAACACCCTAAAAACGCACCCTGTCAGCTTTGTTACAAGTCCCTTTCGTGAAAGCGCTGACACCGCCTATCCATAAAACAAATCACACCACAATATTTAAAAGTTGAACTTTTTCTTGAGGCTATTTTGTTTTTCCTATGAATGAGAAGTAGGAATTATTTCTTCTTAAATAAATCCTGCAGGAGCCATAGCCTGCATGACCCCATTTCCACAGAAGACGGATTCATCTTCTCTGGCCGCAAAGTCCTGCGTGTGAAACCGCGACCTTCCCCGCGGAGGATAAAACCTCATTCGGATGGGAGCTCACTACCACTCACAGTTTGAAATATGTTTGCATAAGAATGTATATATAGCCGGGAAGGGTGGCGACGGTTCCTACTGCGAGCTTCCTCCCCGGGGACTGAGATTTGGTTCCTGCATTGATCCTGTCCCGTGACCCGGTCCTCTCAAGCCAGCCTGAGCCGCCTGTGACTTTATGTCCCGGTACGGAGCAATGACACACACGCTCCTCCCTTGGCCAAGAGGAACGGGCAGCATGGCGAGAAGCCTGGGATGCAGAGACGTACGACTGGTCTGATACTCACAGATTTAACATTTACAAGTGGCCGTGCAGTAACTGTTCACCTTGCAGAGGGACAGATTTGAACAGGACAAACCGAGAGGCCGTCCTATAGAAGCCAACTACGTGGAGAGGCCCCAGAGCCTCCCTGCGCGGCCCACTCAGCGCTTCCTCCCTGTGGAGCGCTGGCCTCGGAAGGAGGACCCAGGGTCTCAGAGAACCGAGAACTGAGATGAGCAGATTCGTATTCTAATTTATGTCCACCTCCTGCTGGCGGGGCGACTGGGGAGCTGACTGGGGCACCTTCTGTGTTGAGTGACACAGCACTTGACTGTAACGACGTGGGGCACACTATTTTCAAATTGAGGGGTTGGGGCCACACTGACATATTTCTGTATGAGGAGGGGCTGTGGAGATGGGAAAGAACTGCGCTCTCCTCCCTGCGAGCAGGCCCTGGGCAGGGTCTGGCTTGAAGCAGATCCTTCATCTCAGACGCACCTCTCCTTCGTGGCCTTTGGGGATTTCTGCTGTGAGGCTGTGCGCCTTTGCAAATGCGCAGTCTGGGCCTCAGGGCGCCTTTCTTCTAGTATCCCTGGGGTCCTGAGCCCCTGGGAGCCAGAGCTCAGGAACAAGTGGGGCAGGCAGAACAGGGAAGTTTCCTGGGGGCTCTCACTGCACCCCTTCCCTGGCTCGGGCTCCCGAGTGCCCCAGGGAGGTCCGGGCGGCCTGGGGGTGTTTGATCTCTGCACCTGTCCCTAATCTCTTGGTTTCCACTTCTTGACAACCCAAGGCAGAGTAATCCCATCTCGCCAAAGGCAGCTCTGCTGAATGGGCCCTGCTCTGCCCCACCCTTCTGCTCCCCCAGCTGCCAAGAGGCTGTGCTCTGAGCAAAAGAAGAAAACTCCTGCCCGGTGGTGGAGAGCTCAGCACCTGTCCAAACGGAGGGCTTGCTGCCAAGCTGCGCGGGGACAATGCCTTGGGCAGCGTGGTGGGACCAGCCTGGCCCGGGGAGCCGGCTCTGCTCCGTGTGGGTGTGCGGGGGGACAGGCTGCGGGCAGAGCACAGAGTGGTGCCGCCCTGGAGGGGAGAGCTTGCCCTTGAAGTGTGGTCCAGGCAGGATAAACAAGCAGGGGCCCTTGTTTGTGGGGCAAATATGGCCCGGCTGGAGGTCCGCCCGCGGGAGGAGCCCGGCCCTTTCATCCCAGGTGGGACGGCCTGGGAAGGGCTGAGCGTGTGAGAGCAAGAAGCCATGCTGCTGCTTCTGGGAGAGCGCAAACATCTTCTTTCAGGTTCCTCTGGAGAGGTGGGGACCACCTGCGCTGCTTCCCATCCATCCAGCTGCCTCTATTCATGCGCTTGGCAAACATTCCCTGGGTGTTCCGTGGAGGTGCGAGGCTCAGGGAGCAAAGCCTCACCGCCGCGCCGCCTCCTCCAGCTCACGCCCACCTGCTCTCCGCGGAGCCCGGGAGCCGGTGACAGGCGCCACTCCCACGGCACACGGGGAACCCGACGCCGGCTCTCAGCAGACCGCCCGCCGGGGACACTGTGTCTCAAACGAGGACATCAGAACCCGGGCTCAGCGGGCCATGCAGGGCGTCCCCGTGGGGTGACAGCAGGTCTCCCTGGCCCTGACTCCTGCCCGGTGCTCCTTGTCCTCCACCTGGGACATTCCATCCCCAGGAGCCTATTTCTCCCCTGCCCAATTTGGCTTTCCATGGCTGAGGGTTTGGGTCCAAACATGAACACAGAGGAAGTATTCATTTCAGCACTTTTTATTGCAACGACGACCCATAAATTATTTTTGGAAGACACAGCCTTCCCCTGAAATAGCTCAGGAGGTAGTGAGTCAGCCACACCAGGGGCAGCTGAGCCTCAGGCAGGGCGATGCCCGTGGATGCCTTCAGGCTGAGGGTTTGTCTTGGAATGGCCTTTTCCTCCTGAGACCAAAAGGTAGCTCGAGATACTTTATGCTAATTTTTCCCTTTCTGAATAGTCTTTCTTTACACTGGTTCTATGGTTACATGGTGAGTTCCATGATGAGCCTTCAAAATGATTATTTAAGGTCGAAAACTAAAGTTGTAGCTGCTCACATCCCTGTTCCGAGCAGGGGTACTCATCGTTAGCAACAATGCGATGAAGCCTGGGTCTCACCAGCTCCCCCATATGCAGGGGAAGAAGTCATCACAACCTGGAATTTTGGGGGGCTGGGTGTGATTAAACTCAGTGGATTCTGGGACAGTAGTATCAGATTGGCAAAAGAAATGTTACAGCCCTCAATTCCAGGTATGTAGAATCTCAGGGTTTGTTGTCATCGTCGTTGTCCCTGCCATTGTCATTGTGTTTGTTTGCTTGTTTGTTTGTTCATTTGTTTGAGACAGGGTCTCACTCTGGACTTCACGCTGGACTTGAACTCACTATGTAGCTCAGGCCTTGAACTCACAGTGATCCTCCTGCTTCAGCCTCCCGAGTGCCAGGATCACAGGTATGTACCACCATGCCTGGCAGAATCTCAGTTTTTAAATGAAGAAATGTATTTGAAATTTCGAGGATCTCAAGTAACATCACACAGCCTTCTGGCAACAAATGCTGAAATTAGAATTTGAGTCTTTGGTTGGTTGGGGCCCAGCCTTGGTGGCTAAGTCATATTAAATTAACAGCTGTCATCTTGCTGTCCTTGTCTCTTGAAGAGTACCACTGGTAAAGCCGATCAATTATCACAGCTGTATGGGACCAGCAAGAGAACAGGGCATGGAACAGAATGGACTCACAGAATACCCAGCATGGCTGAGTTCAATGGGTAGCAAGAGTAGTTTTCAAGACAAACAGAAAAGAATAATACTCCTGAGACAATTTATTATATCTTTGGGGGAAAAAAATCAGCATTAGAGCTTACAACATGCACTCGTGTTTCAGAAAAATTTTGATTTCTTGAAAGTTAAAAGATAAACATTTTCACTTAATAGAATTGGAGTAAAAATCAAGGGAATAAAAAAAATAACCTCAGGGCAAAAGATTCTTGTGTAAACATAACAGCAAGCAAAGATACCACCCAAAAAATAAGCATTCTGGTTGACTACACAAAAATGTCAAATTTTGAGGCTGGAGGTATAGCTCACTGGTAGAGCAGGCAGCATGCATGAGGACCTGCTTGAGTTTGATCCCCAGCACCACCAAACCAAAGCAAAATGAAAAGATTGTTTTTAACACGCACAACATACACTTACGCATAGCAGACAAAAGACTAATATCTTTTACTGTACAAAGAGATGTTATAAATAACGAAGAAAAAGTTTTACCAATAACTTTTTAATAGAAAGTTTGACAGAAGACAAACATACGTTACTGAGGAAGAGCAAAATAGGTGCTCACACAATATTTTTATAACTTCATTTGTACCTAATGAAAATTTCAACACATTTATCATATATGTACTCATATATTTAACATTTATCCACTAAAATTGGTCAACATTTTTTCTTTTTAGTATGACCAGCACTTACAAGCTCATAGAAATGTAAATTGGAATAGCCAGTTTAATGGGAAAATTTCCAAACAAATACCAGACTTTTAAAATTACATTCCCTGTGAAGTAGGTTATACAAAGTTAGAATGCCAGGTTGTCTTAAGGATAATGGTAAGAAGTTGAAAAAATTATATTCTCTGCAGCATTACATATTATTGCAAAAAGAAAAATAATTTAAGTATTCAATAGTAAAATTTTAAACAAATGTCGATATAAGTAAGTACACAGGGTTGGAATAACATGAAGATCAGATGAACTTATCTAGTCGAAAAACACACTTAACTGTGGAGACATTTCCAACTTATTTCAAGGAGGAAAATTCTCAAATGTAGAAGCACTTACTTATTTATCCAACACATTCCTGTTGAATATAAATAATAACTGCTGTATTTATGTAAAGAAAATACAGAAAAGACATAAGCGTAATGACAATGGTTACTTTCAAATGTTGGAAAGTATAATGACGGCAATGAAAATCACTACCTCAGCGTGATTCGTTGTAGTAACAGGGAGGACTTTGGAAAACCCTCAGAGGGTAATGATGAAGTTGTTGCACGTCTTGCTTTAACATGTCATGCTTTTTAAAAAATGCCACTGTCTTTCAACATGTCTGCATTATCATCATGCTGTTTTCCCTGTGTTATAACATGTTATGCTTTCATTTTGTAAAACTCCTTCTCTTAAGAGCTTAATAATTATTAGACAATAGGGTAGCCAAGTAGTTCCGGCTGCCTTTTATTCCTTTTGCGGATTGCCCAGAGCCAATTCGAGAGCTTCGATGCGTGACAGCGTTTCAGCTCTGGCTTCCTGGATGTTTCAGAGATAGCAGGAGGAAGAGGTGGCCGCACAGGGCGCAGGGTGTGGCTCCGAGACAGGCCTGGGCCTCTGGGTTCCCTCGACACCCTGGGCGCCCGGAGCAGAACTTCTGGGTTTGTCCTGTAGCACTTGGGGGGCAGCCCAGAGACCAGGCTGGGAGCTGCTGGGAGCATGGCTCCCCCTCCCCTCCTGCCAGCACTGCGCGACCTCCGGGCCCCCACGCCAGTGATACAGATCTTTCCCCTACGGAGGTTTCGCTACTATCACTGCTAAGCCTGGGGACTAGGGACCCACACGGTCCACCCCTGCTGTCCTCGGTTATTGCGGGGAGGTGTAAGCTGTGGATCCTGCTTATGCCCAGTTTTTCACCCATGCCTCGTGTCGTCCAGGTCCCGCGCCACATACCTTCTTGCGCAGTCTCCCTCTCCAGCTGCAGCTCTACGGGCTTCTGTCGGTGCTGCCCTTCTGGGCTCCCGGCTTCCGCTTCCTGCGGCCTTCGTCCGCAAACGCCATCCGGGTGGCTCCATTCTCAGCCGCTGAACAGGATCCCTGCAAGGTGCCAGCAGCCTGCAGCCACCACACCCATCGGTTCCTGCCCTCTGTGTCCTCTCTAGAACTCAGCCTCCAGTCCACTGCCCCCTGTAGAACATTCTCTGGGCTTTCTTGCCAGCTCCCTAAATCTGCACACCACCTTGCGTTTCACGCTGCCTTTCCTGGCTCCTTGGTCTTTCTCCGTACACGCTTTCTTGTAGCATCAGCCACCTTCTTACCTCTGCGGCTCCTGATGTGGGTCTCCAGCTCCCCTCGAGCTGAATCAGCCCCGACCATCTCCCCAGCCCGTGTCCGTGTCTCCCTGGCTGTGAGGGAAGACAGGACCCTCTGAACTTCCCACTTCTGACCTCGTGGCCCTGCACACTCTTCCCCGCGATACCTTTCTGTATGAGGAACAGGCAGTCTACTCTGTAAGGGCGCACATGGAGCTCAGGGCTCGCAGGGAGGGCTACTGGTCCTTACAATCTTTTTCTCAGGTCTTCAGGGGATGGTGACAATCGACATTCAAATCCATAATGCCCGTGAGCGTGACACATCTGCACCCCTGGAGCTCAGGTAGGTCTGCAAGACCTCCGGTGCAGAACTCTGGCCATGTTCCCAGCACCCCACCATTGGTGCATCAGAGTAACTAGGCTGACAGAACCCAGAGATTATTAGAGCTGGGACCTGAGATGGTGGTGGCACAGGGCTGCTAGCTCAGCCGCTCTAGTTCAGGCAGGAAGAGCACAAGTTCAAGACCAGGCCAGTCAGCTGACCCAGACCTGTCTGAAATGAAATGAAGTGAACTGAGATAGAAGGCTGAGTGGCAGAGTCCCTGCCCAGCATGTGCAAGGACCTAGGTTCCAACCCGGTCCTAGGGAAAAACAAAAGACCCCTTGCTCCCAATACTGGAGACTGCCCACATCCCACACATTTGCTTCGGACCCTGCAGGGAACCTTCCGTGACGGGGCTTCCAACTGCTCATTGCTCCCCACAAATCACAGGAGGCCACGTTCTGTGGACAGGAAAAGGCTTCATTCAGAGTCAACTGCAAGGATCCCTAGGGGCTGGGTGCCGATGGACACAAATCTCCATCTCCCATGACCAGGCGTGCGAGGGCCTCTGAGAGTCAGGACACATGGGGCAAGGACAAGGGACAGCACACCATGCCCAGCCACTCCTCACTCTGCCTCCCCATAGAACATAGCCTGGTCCCAACCTCCCAGCCTGCATCTGTACTTTGCGGCTGCCCTGAGTGGAGGAGAGAAGGGGGCGGCAGTTCCCACGGAGGCCTGAGATGTGGAGAAGCCCCTGGTTTCTACAGAAGGAGAGGTCTGGCTTTCACAGCTCTGCTTTGCTCTGCTGGCTCCCGGTGCACCCTTCCCACAGAGCACCTCCACTGTCCTTCCCAGAGCTCGGAAACGAGCCTGTTGCCCTCTCGGATGTAGTACTGGCAAATCCGGAGCAAGAAAGTCAACTAGCACTGTTCTTTACTAACTGACCGTAGACAGACACCCTCATCTCCCTCCTCTTCTCTTCTTGTCTGGAAAATGCAGGTGCCATCATTTCCCATCATCTCCTGCCCAGTCGGGAGGACAAAGGCCAATGATGCTGGGATCGGGGTACAGGTCCCCATTCATGGTGGGACTGGTGAGATAGATATCCGCTGCGCCCTGTAGTGCTGGTGTCTGTGCATCTGGGTGTCTGAGTGTCTGAGTGTCCAGGACTCCAGGTATCCAGGTGTCCTTGTGTCCAGTGCCCAGGTGTCTGAGTGTCTAGATGTTCTGGTGTCCACCATATAGGTGTCTGAGTGTCCAGGTATCCTAGAGTCCAGGTGTCTGGTTTTCAGGTGTCCCAGCATCTGGGTGTCCCAGTGTTCAGGTATCCTGGTGTCCAGGTGTCTGAGTGCCCAAGTGTCAAGCTACCCCAGTGTCCGGGAGTCTGGTGCTGGCGTCCCCTCCCACCCCTCATCCCTTATATAACTGGCTGTGGCCCCCTAAGCATGGCTTTCCTGTGTAATCTCGGGGTCACAGCATGGTACGTGTGCTCCCCACTCTATGCCGGACCCCTCACCATTCATACACTCGAGGGTCCTGCTGAGTTTGAAGCCATGTACACTGTCCCCTGTGAGCTACGGGAGGAAGTGGCTTCCCAGTGTCAGCAGCCCTGAGACTCTGCCGCTGGGCCTCCTCTGAGCGTCCCCCCGGAGTCCGGCACCCGGCACCAGGCCATTAAACACTTTGTCCTTTTCTTCTGAAAAACCTTGCCAACTCCCCATTTCCTGCAAGGTAAAAGTTGTCCCCTGAGGCCTCCGCTCTGCAGTGACCCCAGAGGAGGCTGCGTGCTCCTGGTCTTCCACACCCACCACTTAGCATGGACAGTCGTCCTGCTGGTGGCCAGTTTCTCATTTGCTCTGTCATTCCACACCAGGGCCCCTCGAGTCCTTTCTCCCCGTGGCCACCAGGCCTGCGCTGACTGTGTGGGCAACCAGCAGGTGCTCGCCAAAGCCCAGGCAAGTTCAACCCTGGGATAGCCCCCTCCTTCTGGGCGGGAGAGGGTGGTGGCCCAGGCAGGCACATGGGCCGGTCCACCCCCCGAGGTTGCTCCTGTGGCCTTGAAGACGGGTGGCTTTCCAGGCCTAACCCCTACCACGGCCAGGTCCATGGGAGCCCGAGACCACTGGCCGACCACGAGCTCCCCTGTGCTCTGACCCCTGGGGCAGCACAGTTGCTTAGCCACCAGGAAGGGCAGCCTGGAGGGCCTGAAGGGTGACCTGTGACCTTCAGCGCAATTGAAGGTCTCCCAAGCAGGAGAGCACACAACTGCATCCCTCCTTCGCATAACACTGGCTGGTCATAAAAGCCAGCTGACACACTTTCCCCATCCCAAGCACTTGGCAGCCACTAGATTCATCCATTCTGGGTATTTGCTATGAAGGACTCTTACAGAATGCGATCCTTCCCGGCTGGCTTCTTTCACCACACACAATGCCCCCAAGCGTTCCCTGTTGTCCTGTGTATCAGGAACACACCCTTTTCATTGCTGTGTGATATTCCCATGTGGACGTGCTGTATTCTGCTCTGTGAGTGGGGTCCAGAGAGGGTCACAGTGACTGAAGTGCTGCATAGGGACACTTGGGGCTTGGATGTGCGTAGCCTGCACGTGCCCCCCATGTGTGCCTCCTCAGTACCCGTACCTTCCTCCCGAGCTCAGGGTGACTTCAGGCTCTGACTCCTTCCCCTCCAGCTCTGACTCATCAAGCACCAGCACCCTGAGTGCAGCGGACAGACTTTGCTTCCTAAAGTCCGGTCACGAGACTCTAGCCGGACCTCAGCTATCTCCAGGTCTGCGGGGCTGCAGAGCCTCACGTCAGCTGTGAGACGCAGGGTGTGTTCTCCCAGCTCAACCCCCTGCAGCACAGGGCCCTGGCGCCAGGCATCACTGCAGTCCTGTTTCATCACGTGTACCTGCACGCAGGCACGCTCCCAGCACACACGGGCCCTGGGTTTGCCCACTCTTGCCCCAGCATGGGTAAAAGGTCAGTTTCTAACTCATCAGGGGCCTGGGCATGGTGCGTGGGGCCGCGTTCCCATCAGAGCCCCTGCCCCGAGCCGTGAGGGGCTGCCTTGACCCCAGCTAGGGTCTCAGCCGTGCACAGGCACAGAACCCCCGGGCTCAGTTGTCAGAGCTGTGTTATTCTTCCTGGACATATACAGTCACTTACTTTAAAATAATGATTTTGTAGGTCACAGAGGCAAATGCGTAAATACTACCCTACAAGAATATTCTTTAATTTTCTAATTTCTCTAATATCTGGCAACTACTTTTATTTTATTCGGGACATTTTTCGGCTCTATGGTGAGCCCGGCTTTCAGAACAGCTTGAATCTTTCAAAACTCATGCACGAATCCCACGGCCCTGATTGCACTCGGCAGCCACCTTCCCTCGGGGAGAAAGCCCGCACGTTGGGCT